>DWMZ01000439.1:0-22898 GCA_018249855.1 Eueides tales michaeli | reverse complement strand
TAAGAAACATAGAAAATAGTAATTTAAGCCAATTTCGACGGTTATATATTACCTTTAGCTACAAGTTATAAAGATTACTTCCAATTTATATAATAAAACTTCTGTTATATTGTTTGTTTGTGGACAATAATTATACGTTTTGGCTGCATAGCAGTGCAGGGAAGCGGTAGTGGGAAAATTATTTAAAGATACCCCATTTGCAAGTTTAGAGGCGGCATTCGATACTTCGTCTGCCAGAGCGAGGCCGGTGGGCCTCGTAGCGCCTAAGGGTAGGCTTGCGTAGTGTAGTGGTGCTACGAAAATCTCACTAACAATAACACATGTACTTATGTCATTGTCAATTATGCTTATTTACACTACTTATATAAACAGTGCTGCAATAAGGTATACGAGTATATATTATAAAATACTAAATTTAAAATTCCTAAGTGTGGAATATCACTTTAAAATAGTAAAAATATATATTATAATCTGTCAACAGCACTATGCTATTGTTTGTGCACTGTGCACTTTATCGAACTGTACAGGTTCTTGGCAAAAGCTGTGTCAGACAGAGAGACTGTAGATCAAAATACGTGGTTCTCCGCTTTTCATCTAAATAAGTAAGCTTAATCCCACAAGTTGTAATCAAACCCACAATTATAATATTTTCTCTAAATATTAAAATCCTGACGACACACCGACGTTCACATAGGTACCTACATATTATTTTTAATACGTATACTAAAATCGTTGTAGTATTTAACAAATTTTCATTTATTTTTTAATTAAGGCTTTTAAAAAAAAGTTTGAAAGCTTCATGGTTTTAAAATGTTCATATATTTTGAATAGTTTTATATTAACTACAAGTTTTATATTATGTCAACTGACAGACGAATGCCACCTCAGTAAGGTATACTGTAAGACTATTATATTATTTGCATTTCGAAACGGCGGGTTTCTAAAAATGTTTAAAATCCAATATACGCGATTAATCCGGTAAAAATTGTTTCATTTAAAAAAAATGTAGTATTTGAAAAAATATATAAAAAGGTCGAAATATAAAAATGAAAATAATATTTCAAAATAAAGGTATCCGACATATAAATTAAAAATTTAAGCAAATAAATTTATGCCGTTATGAATGCCTCAGTTGCCGTTTTATTAATTGATATAAATCGTTCGTCTGCGGGCGAATACTAAGCATAGTTCGAGCTAAGAATACGCAATCCCTCGAATTTGGCAGAAAGCGGGGCATGCAAGTGGAAAGAAGTGAAAATAGGTTCTCAAATTCCCTCTGCCTACCCTGCGATGTGCAGGATACAGCTTGAAACTGAGAGAGTGAATGAGTGAACTAAGAATAACAGGAACAAGCTCTTGTAAACCGCAAATATTAGAGTCAGGGAATGGAAATAATTCATGCCCGAGTGGAAATCAAACAGTTACGCTTACAGTCTAATGCTGTTCCATTAGGTCAAGACGGCCTCACTTCACCACTGCTGCAAATATTTATAAAACATCATTACATATAGTCAGATAGTACAACAATAGTCTTGCAACGATTTAAAGAAATAGTAAAAAGTTTAATTTTGGGAAAACACAGGCAACATGTTTAGCTAAACAGCTAGGTAGATTTTATTGAGTGATAAGTCAGTCCACCCACCAAATATTATTTAACAAGTCTATTAAAATTAATTACATAATATTATTTGTATTGATTTTTCCAATTTAGATTAACACCATAACTAAAATTTTTACACTCAAATGACCACAAATTTAGCAATCAGTAAGCTTTTCATCTTATTATTTGTACAGATAAATTATAAAACTCTAAGAGCACGAGAAGAATAACTAATAGTGAGGACGTTAAGCTCACTGAGCTTGCAGTAACCGCTAACAAGTAACAAGCATTAGCTCCTCTCAAGCCAAGCCAACCAAAATACATATTGAGAGACACTGTAGGAGTACATACAAAGATATGACGTACGTATATATTATTCTTGCTTTTACCAAAATAATCAATTTAAAAATGAAGAGTAATCTGTGACACATGTGTCATTGTGGTATGTATGGTATTATTGGTAAAAAAATCATATCTTTTTTTAATAATAAATATCATATCTTTTATATCAAGAATTTTCAGAGAAGCCGTCGCCCAATGTACCAACATTGGAATAGTATCTTACTTTAAGCGCAATAATTGCGTTTTCAATATCCCCTTGGAGAATTTCATTATGATCAGAGCATTTCATAGTATATATTTAGTATAAAAGCTTTCACCATCAGACCTACATACGAGTTGGTGTATAGTAAGAAAAGACCTCATCTGCTAATAGTATTTCTAATTGAACGACGCCGGATATTGGAGTTTGTGTTGAAGCCAATAGAACGTTTCTCTATATTTACATTTTTATGCCTGAGTGGATATTTATTAATTTCGAAACGAGTGCTATAGTTTTGGATGTGACCGCTGACAATAAGAAATATTTATGTAAATAAGTGACATGTTTGTTAACATAACACTTTAAGTTCTTTATAAGTAAGTTTTTATACTGTTAGGACGGGGCTGCATAGTTCCGGCTGTGTTGTCTGTCAGTAAAGATATTTTATATATTATATATAATCACATAAGATTTTATATTTAAAGAAATTCAATAAATTGCGATTTCCAACTGTTACAATTAATTGAAGTTAAATATTTAAATACAAATAAGTAAAACTTCACATTATAGTTAAATCGGCTTTAAATTGTATTCGGAATTTAAACACAAGTCCCATTCATTTTAAATATTGCAAGTATTTGTTTACAAAATCGTATACTGAAAAATTAAAATTTAACAAAGAATGTCTCAATATTGGATTAGACGAGTATATTAAAATTATTAATGTATGTACAATATTGAGACAATTGTGGTAAAATTTTAAATACAAAGCAAAAAAAAACTCGCATCGTCTGATTGAAAACGCTTTGGACACCTCACTCAGGAAAGTTATCGCATTATCTTTATGCTCAACCGCTTATAAAATAAACTGTGGCGTTGTATTCTGCCACTTAACACTCTATTGCCTATTCAGACAAAAAATTTAATACCAAGTGACCTTGTTTTATGTTAGGTCTCCTAGTCCTAGAACGTAGTCTATGTACTTTAATTGACTTTTTTAACTATCCTACAAAATTAAAAAAAAAATGACTTCAACACTCACTATTCTGGTATACATAATAATGATAGTTGTTATCGTACTTTTCAAATATTAATTAAGTATAGTGCTGCAACTACTTATTTCTAACACAGGCTCAAGGTTTTATACGAAATTTTAAAGAATAATTTAATAAAATTACAAAAAGCTTATTGGATTAAACGTGACGATTTTAAAATTTGCTACGGGATTGATTTATTTATTTTTTTATATGACATAGCCCATTTATCAAGAATATTCAGCTCATCCTTATTGTATATAATAAATACTGATTTTAGTTTTGTAAACAGACTGATGATTCATCGCATTATTTCCAGCCGTCTCACCTAAAAATTATTGTTGATGCTAGTTATATTAGTAAGTTAAAGTACTTATTAGTTTTAGGCTTAGCCGCCGTATTTTGTGATAGTTGTATTAGTGTTAAAATTATTCTTGTTTACTTATAAAACTCTGAAAAAGTTAAAAATCTCTGTGCCACGAAAGGTAATAATTAAAAGTATAAAAAAGCTGTATAATTAAACATATATTCCAGTAGTAACATTCCCAGCCGGTTCATTTCCCTGTAATATCCGTCGCTTCCGCTTAATATCGCCGCTATACACAGTAATATATATTTTATGTGTACTATTCATGAGTAATGAAGGTGATCAATACTGTATATACATATAATTATTATAAGTATGAAAAGTTCAGAAGTCGTCGAAGTGCACCAACACAACGACTATTATCTCCACCCGAAGGAATGAGTATATTTTAGCTTCACGCTGTATATGTGGAAGGTAAATGATGATGAAATGATGATGATGAGCATTTTCCAGTTTCTACAGAACATTTTTTGCGATACATTGAGTTATCAGAGCGGAGAATATGAAAATAATTAATTTCCTCTAATGGGAATCGAATCCACAACCGTCGCGCTTACAATCAGACAGCCACAATATTAGACAAATTGCTTAACATACGAGTATAAACATAAAACATTTAATTTGTAAGTTTCTTTAACTTTCTTAAAAAAATAATTAAAATGAGATTCTGACTTTACACAAAATTAATATTTCATATTATATATTATATATAAACGCTGAAAGGGTACTCCCTCAGGGTAAGGGTACTTACTACCTCAGCTTTGTCGAAGAGCGAGTCTTAAAGGATTGAGTTATCAATATGAAGCATTTAAGCTTTAATTAAGTAATATTTGTTATAAAAGAAAATTATATTCAAAATATAAGTGCAGTTTGTATTATTGAGGCTTTGTTAATCTTAAGTTCATAAAAAATATATATGGGTAATGACTCTTCTGGAACTTTGTTATTAATCTTTATTTTATTTAAAATTGTTACTATTATTATGAAGTGTGTATCATATTATAACTATTTTAAACCTACTAAATTAGCATTTATAGTTAACTCTTACGAACCTCTATTAACCTATTTATATAACTTTGATACAATGCACAGTATACTAAAACTTGAATACGTATATTAAATAGGCACATTGTGTTTACCCGTAAATCTGTCGACGGCCGTCATACGTTTACTGAAAGTCGCATCAATCTTTGCAACAGTTACCTAACGCGAGATTTAATTCTATTTCCATTTAGTATTACCTAATATTACATACATATAGGTTTGGAAACATTATGAGAATAAAAGGTGTAATAATAGCAAAAACGCTTAAGAAGCAAAAATAGTTAATAAACGGGGAAGACGAAGAGCTTAATTCACCGTCTAGGACACAGTATCAATAATACTGGCTTAAAATCACGTAAAAATCATAAAGACACCAAAATGGCATGAACGTGTAGGTTTATGATTGCGGACGAGGGTTAAAAGATATGCAGAGACCCGAACATTTATTTTACCGTTCTTTATTTCATCTGACTACCCCTAACTAGGGGTAAATTGTGAAGCAAAAAAAAAACATCAATGATATGTTAGTACATTTGATTACCATAATGTTGATTTTGTTATCATGAATTATAGTCACTTATGCATAGCCTCTCTCTACCGATATACGAGAGTTAAGAACGTAAAATTAACATATTACGGTAAACAAAGTAAATCCATCTGATTTATTTTCCATGTTTCAATTTCTGAATTCTTATCAGGTTCTTATAGTAATTTTGTTAGGTTTATTTCTTTATATAAAGAAGCTATTTGTCCGGTCCTATCACTTATTCAATTTTCTTAAAAAAAACTATTTCGGGTTCAACGTGGTGAATATAGAGCTTGTTCACGTTGAAAAAAATAATTGGTTTAACAAAATATCGCCTCAACGCTATTTCGTTAGAATGTGATGATTTTTTATAAGCTGCTACAACAAAATAATGACAGAAAAACCGAGTTCACATCAAACATAAGTTTAGCGCTGCGGTTTGTTTTTGAAAAAAAAGGAAAATAATTCAATCTCCCAAATGGAAATCGAACCTACAGCCTTAAAACAAGTACGGAGCAAATTTGTCACGTGCTTGGATTTTCGATATATAATAGACATTTATTCCGCAGTTATAGAATATAGCGTAAATAATTATATTTATAAGATTTCAGAATTCTACTAAGACAATGTTATTATTGAAACTAATAATGGCATTGGAGTGCTCTAGAACAATAAGTATTTGTATAGTTGTACACGACAAAAGTGGTGAGTTTGATATTTACTGGAAAGTATAATTATTCTTGGTGCAGTTGTAGGAAAGAAAAATACTACATTTAAAAATGTATAAAAACATAAAAATTCCTGCTTCGTTCAAATTTTTAAACGTTTTTAAATTTAGTATTGATACGAAAGAAATTGGCCTAAATTCAGAAACAGCAATAATGGTACGCACTAACTACTAAAGCAGAAAGAAGAAAGGAAAGACGGTAAATGTATAACTAGCACAAATAGAAGGGGCAAATTAAAAATTTACAGTACAGTATATGCATTTCGTTAATACAATTACTCATTTCTAAATCAAATGTAGTTACAGGTTACATCTTCCTCATTATTTCTTAACATTCTATGTTACTTCTGCAAAAGTATACCTTTCTCGGTGAACCTTTCTCACTGAGTGCTCCTTTATTCTCGGTAATCTATTTTCATGACCAAATTCAATTTTTTTTAATTGAATAATTTTATTTACATTTTAGGAAGTGGCTTTTTTTTCTTGGAATTTCATATTGTACTTTGTGCTAATATTATATAAGTATATTTGAGAAATTTGTCTGGCGTTTAGAAATAGATTCTCATATTTCCATACATCACTTTTTGTTATTTCCACTTGGGAAGATGACGCAGGTAAGAGTTACAATAACATACATATCACATAAATCAAAGTCCTGGTGATAAAATATGAATCGTGATATGTCCCGGTGTCATCATTGACCAGCTTTATCTCATTCAGAGGGACCGCAGCGTTATCAAATGTTCCGCCATATTGTCTTATTTTATTCAATAAAGCACGTCTCAAAGCTCCGAAAGAGAATGACGATAAGAACACAATGCCGCGATATAATAATTGAATAGAAAACTTGTTGCTTGTTATAAAATATTTTTGTTAGATATGAACGTGTTAGATGCTTGTTGTGGCGCAGAGGCACAAGCGTGTGACTGTAAACTATACGTAAAAATAGGTTGTGGGTCAGACCCCCTCTCGAAACGGAGCACGCTTCGTGTAGGTCTAGCTTCATTGTTATTCAAAACGGCCAGTTAGTAGAACGAATATTCGTAAAATACTTACATGTCTAATTTAAGACAGGGGCTTTACTTGCTACTACTATACAATAGTAGAATATTATAGTCGAGTATTATTTTTAGCGCTATAGGTTTTTTTGAACTTGACTTGATATTTTATTTTTTAAACCGACGAAAAGCATATTAAATATATTTATATAGACATTGGTACTTGTTTATTTTTATATAGTAACTTTTTTCATTTCTTATTTTGTCTAAGAATTTTAAAAGCAGTATGGCATATATATTTGATTACTCAAATTATCATTTAATTGATCAATATCATCGACGGTCGCAGGCACTCAGCAGTAACATGTTTGCGACACCATTATTTACTCACCTGTTATTTGTTATTTGAAGACAAACATACGTTGGTTTAGACTAATTCAATACCGTATTTGTACACCAATACAAGTCTATGAATACGTGTTATTGTAATACAATATTTAAATATACCATTCTATTCTTTATTTTACAGCAATTGATTGAATTCTCAGTTTTTAATAAAGTCAACTTAAAAGTAACATTATTAAAAAAAAACAAAGAAAAGCCAAATGCAAGAAGAGCAATGTAAATAGAAAAATATTCCACAAATTTCTACTACTACACATCAACTGAATACAAAAAAGCAAGCGTTGTATTTTGTACAATGTGAATAAAACACCATTGTATCTACAATAGTCTACAGCGGCCTCTCGGAGACAGTCAGGGTGCACTACAGGATTCTTGTGAAAAAACGTTTTCTTATTAAAAATAAGTAAATCTGTTATTTTCTTGCGATCTTGCGAAGGTCTTGTGACATGTCTTTTTTGTTTTATAAAAAAAAGCCAGTAACTTCAAGCTTTTTCGTGAATAATAGGGAACTTACTGTTAAGTAAGTTCCCTTTTTAACTGTCCGTCGAATTTTGAGATATTTACATTTTGAGTGGTGGAACTAAGCGAATTTAGCGGAAAAACACTCCGTTCTCAGCTCTCCGTTTGAATGGTGTGACTCAACGTAGCATTTTGTCTCAGATCGGCGGAAACAAATAACTCATTCTGTTAAGTGACAATCGAACCTAGCGCCTCATTTATAGATGTGGATTGATTTACTACACGACGGTAACTACTCTAGTGATATATGTTTAATGTATCTGATTAAAAGTTGTGCGTTGACTTATTATTACTTTTCTGTATGTTTAATTAACTATTAATAATAAAGCTACATTAAAACAGAACAAATTTTAACATAATATTATAAATAAATTGAATGAAAACTCATATTTGGTTTAAGCGAAGTGAATTTCATTTCAATAACTTAAAAGCATTTAGCAACTTAAATAAGTTTAACGATTTATTTTCAGCGTTATTAACGGCCTAATTATTTACTATTTGTAGTTCGAATTTATTCATAGTACTGAAGTAGTTCTGGTACATTTTTCTACGTTTTATTTAAACAGGTCACTTGAAAATTTAATTTGAATATTTTTCCATTTGTTGTATTGAGTATAATATCATTTTAACATAGCTCAGATAGAGGCAAAAGTCGTGTCGCAGTGAGACATAATCTGGCTGTGAGATACGAGTAGATACGCAGAGACTAGAAATGAATGAATGGATTCTAGTGTCAAAGCTTATTTGATTGAGATATTGAGTGTTCTGTGGCGGAATTCAGCGCCACGCGGTAGCTTCTTACTAGAAGAATGATGGGCCGCTGCGCCACGACGGCGTCGTCATATAAGAACTGTTTCACTAGAACCAAATAAAAACATTTACTGCATTAAGAAGTCAAACTATATATTTTAAAGTAATAGGGAAGCATGAACTCTTCTAGTACTAGTAGGTACTAGTAATTTCTCTCCATTTTGCTTGCGTAGACAACAATCAAACTTTCTTCCGTTCGCATGCTAGATGAAGCTTTCGCTAATTAACAAATAGATAACATAACATATTCCTTTGTATATACCTATGTACTTATGTTGAAATGTGTTGATGAAATTTATTCTAAACCAATGTTAATTACATATTATTTATTTTAGTTATTGTCAACATACCATCGTGGATCTTTTTGTAGCTTTGTTGTGAATCTACAATACTTTAGTGTATTAGTTTAATGAACCTCTGTTGGAGAATACAGTGCACTCAAGTAAAGCTTTCTTTTTATGACTTTTGCAACAATATTTCAGTTCATTTTCATAACACTAGTCATATAAATTAACTTAATATATTGAAACACCAGCGTATGCGGAAAAGCTATTAAAATATTTTAATTGTCTTTAGTAATATTAAAAAAAAATACTTCAGAGTTGAATAAAACAAATTATAGTACGGGAGGCCACGATGCTAAATCGGGATTTACTCGAGCGTCATAGAGACCTACTGGGTTGTGAAGCTTAGATGATAAAAAAAGAAAAATGTCATATAAAATATACCATTTCATCAGTGGGGGAAGCGGCTATAGATTTTCAAAAATGTAAAAAAAAACAGTTCCATGGACATACTCGAGCGTGTCAGATAATGATATCGTACATGGCCTACGTATTTTTAAGAATGTACGTATGTTAATCTGACCATTTCAGTGACAGGGGTGAGAAATTTAAAAAAAAAACTTTATCGAGCGCGTCAGATTTTCGCAGAGGATGTTAAGTGAACCTAAAAAAATGCTCTTATAAAATAATCTGACGATTTGGATGTGACGCAAAGTCGTGTCCGTTGTTTGAATATGCAAAAAAAATTGGTTATTTTGAAATACTCAAGCGCGTCAGATTAAGATATATATGGTTCATCTTGATGCCTTAGACGTGCTATCTCTTAATCTGATAATTATCTAGTGGTGTTTGGCTAATCTGATAATTTAAAAATGGTTTTTGTTGTATTTTTTTAAACTATTGAACTTAATTAATTAAAAAGCTCAGGAAATAGCATGCAAATGACAAAGTACATGTTTTTTAAAGTAGAATAGTTGTATTTATAAGAAAATAATTATAAAAAATTAAACTTTTAAGAGTATTTTTTTTTCAATCATCTTCATCGGTAGAGTCTTCTTCCTACTCTGGCTAAATTTCATCCTCAGAGTGCGTATTGCGTATAACAGATAGAGAATTGTTACTTCGGCTTGCGAAAATTGTCAGACTATATATTTTTCGTAATCCTTGAATTATTCCGTTCAAAATAAAAAAAAAATTTTGCTACTCTCGAGAATCTTTAAGTGACGATTTTTTTTACAACTATGAAGCCCTCCTCCTTCTTTACGTTTCACTCAAATTGTCAGATTAGTGAAATCTACACGTTTTAGCACGTAACTAACTCATCTTATCTTAATCTGACGCGCCCAACAATGTCTGATGTTCAATTTTTTTTTACTAATCTGATCCTTTATCCCTGACGTCGAACATATATAGAAGTCTCATATTTGGTGTAAGTACTTAATAGAGTATATTATTCTCCCCTTATATTATTCTGCCGCGCTCGAGTAAATCCCGGATTCGCCGTGTGATTCCGGCTTAGAATAGGATCTCCCTGGTAGTGATGGTGTCGTAAGAGGCGGCTAAAGTACAAGTGGGAGAGTCACGTTGTCAGCAATGGCAACAAGCTTGGGCAGACTCGAACGGATTATTACCACCCCCGGCATTTAAAACTGGCGTTAAGGTCACTACCTTGGTCACTGCGCTTCGCATTGGGTAATGCCGGGCCCCGGGGCCCATCCACCTTACAGACCGGCAACGCACCTGTAGCTCCTCTGGTGCTACACGGGGCCGTGGGCGGCTGTTATTACTTGCCATCAGTGACCCGTACGCTCGTTTGCCGTGTCTTTACCATAAAAAAATCTCTGATCACTCATCAACTAACTGTACCAACATAATACAAGTGTTAGCGAAGGAGCTTTTTATAAGCAAGAAGCTCCAAATTTACTACCTAACGTAGGTAGTAAAAAGCCAAGAGCCATATATCACTGTCTTCGCTGTCATGATCGTTGTTACATTTGTAAGTTAAAGAGGATTTTCAAAGAAAATAAACCAGAACTTCTCGATCGCCGTAAAAAAGCTTAATCCTCGAGACGCGAGCAATAAATTTACTTCCGAGGAAGTCTATTAAAACGTCCTTGTTAGACGCTTAGAATTAACATAAAATATGAGACGTTTTCCTACGTTTTGTTGATAGATAATTCAAACTTGTTACTTTAATAACATAGAAAACATATGTTTTTTAGAAAGCGTATAAAAAAATAGTGCTGTAAAATTGCGCCTCTTACAATCTGCCCAAGACCGCTGTTCAATACGGCTGCCTTTACGTTCAATTTATTATATTTTTAAAAAAAAATGTAACCTCATATGGTCCATATAATATTTTTATTTAATTTATAAAATATATTATTAAATATAAAACATAATTCAGAAAATTACGACATGAAAAAGCTGTGTAACCAAAAGTGGCAATATTTCTTTTTCAGTACATATTTATTTGATATTATAATAATAGCCAGTGGATGTTTTGTTTCAGATAGATTTTTAAATACACTACATACTTTTATATGTATAACTTTTCCGTAATCAAGTGACTGACAGACTATGCTCAGCCCATAGTAAGCGGTGCTAAAAGCTGAAGCTTTACTAAAGAACTGAACGCTGAAACTTGGCACACAGGTAGGTTAGGGAGTGATATATATGTAACTAATCTGCTCTATTCTTTGTTATCCTTATACCGCAGCTGGTTAATATGATTTGAATGTCTAGAGAGAGAAACGAATGCGAAAAAAGGCTTTAATTTTTTAATCCAAGTTTAATTGAAAGAGCTCTCTATCAACAAGTGGACTTGTATTCTTAAGATTACTAGTAAATTTAAACTTATAATTATATAAGTTTCTATTTTGTAAGGAACAAATAAATCGTAGATGAACAGAATAAATTAAAATATTCGGAGCTGGTCTTGTTTGCAAGACCCTCAAGATATATTTAAAAAATTTCAAATTTAATAAATAGTGTTTTAATAATAATTTTGACTTAGTGTTTTGCATAAGCCTTATGATAATATCAAGACCTTTTTAAAAAAACGTATGAAAATGTTAAGGTAGTGAAATTTTGATATTGCTCAAATCTAATTTATTTAGTTTCCTAGAAATGAGTATGTATATACTCGTATAATAATACAATTTCTATTGGACGATATTTTTTCTATTGAAATATTTCAGAATCATAATATAGAACAAGTTCCAGCAAGTAACTTTGTACAACTCAAGAGCTATTGACTCGTATTCAGCTTCAACAACATAACGTACTTGACTTATATATTTAATATTTGTAAAAGAAATCGATACTATACTGAAGCAAAATGTTATTTATTTACATTTTGCTTTTTAAATAAATGATAGATTTCTGGCATAATTTCGGACTAGACTAGACTATAGAGAGCTAGCCTTATAAATATTATGTAAATATTATGAATATATTAAGTTTAATACAGCACTAAAGGCACCTTTTTCAGATCTTTCTGGAACATCGACATGAAAACAATGCATTCAACTGAAAACGAAATAAAAACATCGCATAATAGCGCTGATATCATTTTATGGCACAGTCAAAATAGTTTAGGTGCAAATTAGAACTCTGCTATAAAATTAATTTTGCAGCCTTGAATGTTCACTATGTCTTTCCGCCTATGTCTAACATTATAAAACATCAAAATCTATATATAAAAAACTGGCTTTTACTTGCAATTTCGAGTCAGTTTTACAATGGATATAACTAAGAGTTGTGTAATACGTAACGTTTGATACATTGTATTAATAAATAAGCCATACTGCTTTCTGAGATTTTTGCGTCCTTTTTTTTATGCGAAACTACGCTCGCAAGCTTAAACTGTAAATTTAATAAATGTAGTCAAAGATAATAAAAACAATTTAATTCCTCCAGAGAGGTTCGAACCCGCAACCGCCTCTACTAAATAATTTATTCCCATTAATATTAATTAACTTTTAATTACTTATTGACAAAATTGTATCACATAATTACAAAAAAAATATCCAAATTTGCCTAAACAATAAAACTTGGTATTGATAATTTTCTAATTAATTGATTTGGTTACTCCTAGACAAGTTCCAAGCAATGATAAAGAAGAATTACTTTGTTTAAATACAAATATTCAAAATGAATTAAATTTATAACACTATCAATTCAACTTAGCGCATATCTTGATAGCTTTGCCTAAGGGTGAAGGTTTTGGGTTCCAATTTAACAAATGTAAGGGCTTCAAGCTTTGGTGCATATCCGTATGATACCGTTATACTAACTAAGGGAAAATATATTTAATTTTCCATAATATTTTAAAAAACATACGTACATATATTCTTATAAAGAAATTTTTCCTTTTTTTAGATTTGTTTTGGCGATTTTTAATTAAGCTTTGTATGCGGTTGCAGTTATATTGTACATTACAATATAGTAGACAAAGGGAAGGTCACGTGGCTTGGTAGGCAGAGGATGAACCGCTCGGACTCGAGACACTACGTGTTGAGTGGCAAAACTCAACTTAAAAAAAAACAAATAAAAAAAATTAAAGCCGCAAAAGAAGGTGAAGATTGGACATAGGACAATCTTAGCAATTAAAGTCTACGATAGACTGCAATATAGTACTGTAGTAGCATTATATAATTATACTAGTGATCGGCCTGTGGCTTCGCCCGCTTGTATTAAACTATTTTATTTACCAATCTCAATTACTGTCTTGTTCTAATAATAACTATCACTTTTAACACAATCTATTACATTGAACACTAAAATTTCAGCAAGTGAATAATTTTTTTCTAACAAATTTATCGAACCTAATGTTTTAAGTTGACGGATGTTTTTTAATTAATTATTAACCGATTTAAATAAAATCAACCCAAAATATTGAGGAAAGGTTAAAGTGAAAAACGTATAAAGTGAAAATAGTAAAGTATAGCTCAATTATAATATAATTCAAAATTTTGGTTGTCTCAGGATTTGAATCCCGGATTAGCTCTGTAATTTAAATGTACAGAGTGTACATCACACACCTGTGTCATAAACATATAAACAGTTATTCACCTGCTTGTGTAGAGAGCCAACATTAGAAGAATATTTATTGCAAAATATACAAATGATTACAACCGTCCCTTCAGGCGATGTATTACAAAGGTCACCAAGCAAAGACAATTATTACTTTACTATAAGAACGAAGCTTTATTACAAGCTTTTTTAATAAAGCGATCGTAAATTATAACCCCCCCCAACCCGCGCAAACGAAAATTAAACGAAAAAACATATATCAAACAATGAAAACATCAATAAAATATAACGATCAGCTTCTTAATTCTACACCTTTATCAAAAGCAAAAAGATTGGATCAAGATGTAAATTAATTTACATCTTGATCCAAATTCATAAAGAATCACAACATTTTTTTTTTCATATTATAGGCACTCACGCGAGTGACTCGCAATACACGATATTCTCGATCACCTTTTCTTCCAGCTTGCACTCGATCAATCAATATCAATTTTCTACGTCAACAACTATAATACAAAAAAATCGTACAAAACAAAAAAGTAGATAGATAGATAGATCATTCTTTATTGCGTACACAAAATTAAAATTACAAGTAAAATAGAAAAAAAATAAATAAGTAAATACATCACGGGTGAAAATCAAAAATAAAAAAAAATAATTTTATAGAAAAGAGAGAAAAATATTTGTATGCTTTTTTTAGCCAAGTAAGTTATATCAACGTGAGTAAGTGTGAAAGTGAAAAAAGTGAAGTGAAGTGAAAGTAAGTTATATCAAAGTTATATCAACGTGATCATCAGACTTTAGCGCAGATATAAGAACTACGTAAAGGCGAAGCGGTCGTTTAATATATCTACATCGGGTGGACTACCGCTAGTAGTAACAGCTGTTTACATCCGTTATGGGTCTAATTGGACTATTATTGAAGTTAAGCTTGGTTTAAGTTTGGTTATAATTTAACTCTAACTTAAAATTGATTTACTGATTACGGTGGGGAGAAATTATTTACTATTCCATGGATTCATCGCGTGGGTGATTCCATGGAAGCATTACAGCGTGAGGAGCTCAGAGCATTGCGTGAGATTTATACATAGTACAGGAAATATGCGAGTTCCCTTCCATACGTAAGTATAGATAGTGAGTGCTATCCCCACTCGATGAAATATAATATTTAATATTTTCATATCACCGCTCTGATAAAGAAGTAAGGCATGAGATCCGCCGATCAACACATAATACTTCCAGAATTTAGTGGAAATTGTCGAACAAGAGTGTCATTAGGAATGTCAAGTCTACTTGGAATAGCTTCACATTTTTCCCATTCGTAGTAGGGAGACAGAGATGACCTAGTGTAAATACTCGTTCCCCGCGTACTGTCCAAACCGAAATCACAATCAATATCTCCCAAATGTTAAATACTTAAACTCAGCGGCGTGCGGAAAGAACAAACTTATTTATTTGTTTATGTCTTCAACACAATAATCTTATTATTTTATTTACAAAACAAACACCTTGAACATTCTTATCTCAGTGTTGTTTGTGTTCCTACGTTAGTACGCATAGAATTTATTTAAACACCGTATTATTTCTTACAAATACTCAAATATAAAAGACAAGCGTTACCTCTTGAGACGTTGCAGGCTAATGTTGCTACTAACAAACAAAGATAGTAGAGTATAATAGTTTGTTTAAATTAATTACTAGTTCCATGTAAGAGACAAATAAGAATTGTATGCCCGTAATAAATATATTTACTAAGTAGATTTTGTTTTTAAAATGTTTGCACATACTATTTTTCTTCTGTAATTGTTGTATATATATATTGTATGTGTCTACAAATAAAACAGTAATATTGCATGCACTATGTGAAATATGTGAAATGCGAATAGACTATTTACAAATGTTGATTGCGGCATATAGTAACTTTTTTTGTACACAGCGTATGTAACAAAGAAATTTATTAAAGTAAATTAAATGAATTTTATTGCCGTTCTTAACTATTTGAACCAAACGTCTCACCTTCATCTATTCCCGGTTGTCCAACATCGACGATAGCACGTCTATTTGTATAGCGGCGACTGCAGTTTAAATGAACTCGTTAGCAAGTTCAGCTCGTTTTTGTTCGAGTTTAGCCATTTACATTAAAATCACAACGTAGTTTTTTAATTTTATTATTAGTTTATTGACATTTATATTTGATTGAAACTTGATTTCATTTACTTTTTTTCGTTTGTCTCTGACAGTACATATATATACAGATACATAGGTTCAGATCGAAACGATTAACGTGATACAGTAATTTAGTCAGATAGCGTATTACTTATGGTACTGACTAACAGTAACACACAAGTGATATAAAGTTTCTGAGCCACCATAATACCGAGTTGCAGATCGACGCTTGTTTCCGCCGTTCGTGCTCATTGTTCACTTGTGAACAGTTCGCGGCACTTTGCCGTTCTCAAAGACTAGTTAAGATAAACAGAATAATTCGATTGGAAATCGTAAATTAATTCAGTATATCTTGTATATCCGTGTCACGGCTGCCCGTGACCACAGACTACAGCGAAGTGTTCGAAACATCGGGTTTGCTAAAATGTATGTTACTCAATGTTCGCAATTAATCCGGATAATTTTTATGTAACAATCACAGATCCTTTTATATACTATGAGAGCGAAGTTTTAAATTTATAATACTTCAGAAATTTTGTACTTCTTTTTGTAACTACGCACTTTATCACTGGCCATGTAGCTAAAAAGAATTGTCGTCTCATGACGTACATA
Source organism: Eueides tales michaeli (assembly GCA_018249855.1). Classification (NCBI taxonomy): domain Eukaryota; kingdom Metazoa; phylum Arthropoda; class Insecta; order Lepidoptera; family Nymphalidae; genus Eueides; species Eueides tales. The sequence continues at coordinate 6,228 of DWMZ01000439.1, read as the reverse complement.
ACTTTTTTCCGGTACCATGTAAACTATGTTCTCAGAGGACAACTGACTTCTCCATCATCCTCACTTATCAGTCAATAAGACGTTGGAATAAATTTAAAATTTATTTTTTATACTTATGCTCAACCACGAGTACTGACCATATTTTCATCTTAACTTAACATAACTTAGCTTCACGCTTTATCCCTAGCGGGGTAGGCAGAGAGAACGGCTATGCTATTTGTATATATTAATTCTTATTATGAAACGCAAGTATACTATATCCTTAATATATATGATTAACATATTAAGTAGGTAAAGATAACCTACTGTTAACTCCGTGAACACTTCTTTCCACCAACTAAATTTCGAGATTTTGCTTATTTACAAGCGAAACTCAGCAAAGATTCATTCCTCCAAATAAAAATTGAAGCCTAACTTACTTATAGTTAGATAGCTATTGATAGTGTAGTACATAAAAAAATAATGTTGAATTGAAATAAGAATATCAGTTTTGTTAATAAATATGTAATTAATAAAACTTTGGCAAAAATAAAATAATATACATCAATTCTATACAATAAGTCGTATAAGCGAGTGTCCTTGGTCTTACTAAAGTATATTTTCCGCACCGATTGGTAAACTACTATCATTCATTCTCAGACAGAGGGACTGGGCGGGCCATTTCAAATATAAAGTAGGGAAATACATGAGAGTGTTTCACAAACGTGGACGATAGCGAGATCAGCTTTATATAGCCTTATATTTATAATCAATGTTTAAATATAACATTTCTGGTATACGTACAAAAATATAAAGGTATGGGACTGGGTACGTTTCCTACTAGGTGAGCACTACTCAACACGCATTATCTCGAAAATTGGGCGATACAAGGAGAATGTAGGGTATTAGTATCAGATTCCTGCACTTTGGGACACATCGTATAGTAAAAAAAATATTATCCGAAAACTTTGTAAGTCACCGTCACGTATAGGTAATATTAAAAAGGGCAGCGTCATATCCATCTATTATCAATATATTCGTTGAATGGAATATCGCTAAGCTGCAAAGTATAAGCGGAATGCGGAATTTGCGGAACGATATTGCGTTCACTGACATGTGAGATGCATTTCTTTGGCTTTATCTTTTTTCTATCATTTATAAGTTGCTAACTAATATTGTATAGAGACCACTGTGTCATAACGGCATATAGTGATTGTAAAGCTGACGTTTGAGGGTTCGATTTCCACTCTACTATTAAAGAAGAAAGAAAGCGCGACCTTGAGCTTCTCTTTGATATGCAACGCCCCAAAATTGGACGGAGCCCAAGTTTACATGGAAGACAACATGAACAGCAGTATTTTAATTCATATATCATTTAAATAATTTAAATGTTTAGCACTTAAGGAAACTAATCATACAAATACTTTTAATACATTTCAACATGAACGTGAGTTAAACAATTACATTCCAATAGTCGCGGTACACACACACGCACACAGACACACTTGTCTAATCGTTTACTGCTAATTACCGAGTCCGCGAGTGTGAGCTGAGAGTAGGTAGGTACTCGTATCTGCGGGACGGGAAAGCTCGTATCTGCGGCTTGAAGCTTAATTAAATCTTACTTAGAATTAAATATTGAATCAACTATACTATTTACTAAGCAAGCAAGGTTAGTTTGCTACTTAATTAAGTAATGTTTCAGCAGTTTTGATTTGAGCTTAAACATCTCGTTAGCTGTTAAAGAGCTTAGTAATTGTGATAATTTGAGTTAATGGCATGGTTACAAATTTCCGCTACCCAAAGACAGTTCGTACAGAGACACGTTACTTATAAGACTTTATTTGACTGTAAAGATTTAGAAATATTATCTTTTATTATAAAAAAGTTTTAGTGTGAAATAAACAAAAAAATCGTTGTTTAGAAAATCCAATAAGTTTTGATCTTCACTGTAAGCATACAAAGCAGATTTAGGACTAGGAGCACTTTAGAGAAAATTCAAACATACATATTATTGATGCCAGAATTTATTTTTCTTTCTTACAATACATTGTATATCGAATAAATTCTATAATTAAATAAAACTTAGTCTTTTGTTAGAGTTTCGTAGTACTACGACTTATTAGATTGCTAAAGTTAAAGGCACTATAATAAAAATCTAGTTTCATCCGTTTTTATCTTGTAATCGCAGCACAAAGTGCAGACAAGAAAACCTACGTATACGTAAATATATTTGAAATAACTATAGTCTAATTTTTTTCGATAATAATGTTTTTATTTTTTTTTAATGTCACATTTTCCCACAAAATGTGGTAGTTAGAGGAAACTTATTACTAACAGTTTTTTGTCTAGATATGGTAAGCGCTAAAACCTTTTGTATCTGTATAACTCTTTCACGTCAGCCACTCTTACTAACTTCTTCACATATGGTCTTCGGGAAGTCCTCTAGCTTTTTAAATAGCCTTTCACTACTGTTTTCTCGAAGGTACCTTCCAAACTAAAGTAACTAACGAGAATCAGTGGTTAAAGAGGCAGAGAAAATTCTCTGCCTCTCTAATCACTGACTCTCGTTTCATTTATCGATTTATTATTCTTTTATAATTCATTCTCCTAACGTGCCAACACCACCTGAGCAACTTTTTCTTCATGCTCATCCTGATATGCTCACTTGAAGCAGCTGCCTCTTAATTGATCGTTTTACAGTTTTTTCCGACTGCATATCATTAAGAGATCGCATGCTCACAGCATTCATATTTGTTTGGCGCTTTTTTGGAATATGTAAACCGTAAATTTCGCAAGTACTAACTCTAAAGAAGTTTAATATTTTTTTATACAATATATCCTATAACTAATACAAATGAAATCACAAGTAAGTTAGCATTGTGGCTTTTCTTGTAGCGTTTCGACGTGAGAATGTTTCATCAAACACAAAACAATGTCAACTACCTCGTGAATGCCGCTATATCTCACAGTTTGAAGAAAGAAAAAAGTGTGGACAGTATTCTGAAGTATCAATATATTTTATAAAGTAGACAATTTATAGTCTTTTTTTTGTTTTTTTTTTGTTTTAACGTGGAAGGGTAGGTAGAGGGAACTTTGAAACCTAGTGTTGAGACACTCCGTTTCGTTGTCCACTTTCAGCTGTATTTGAAATATTGCGTGTTGAGTGGCAGAATCTCTCTCGGTGCGATTCAGCTTTAACCAAAATCCTGTACAGTTAGACAATAGATAGTAACGTTGGTTCAATTCCCAATTGAGACCACGATAAATATGTATATAATGTATAATTATATTATAATAATAAATTAGTTTTTTAAATAATTTTATAAGTAATTTTGATTTGTCCGCTCGACTACCGTGTTGAGTTACGAAACGCAAGTTTCACTACTCACTGATCAACATGTAACTTGGCCGTCAAGAGTATAACGAAGAGTTTAAACACCACCGCTTCTCTGCCTCACGTCTACTACACAATAATAGAAAACGTGTACAGCTGCATTTATATTCATAGAAAGAGAACAAAACAGTTTCATTACAAAAAAACTTGATGTATCAGAAAACCTGAAGTCTAGTGAGACCAATATATTCTATAGAGATACCTAATTTTAGATGATGGACGACACGCAAGCAATCACTTTTGTAAGACAATATATAGTAGAGTGCTTTTGACTCAGACGTGATTCAACTCGGCTGTCGGCGTGATTATCTATGACACTTCCTAAAGTTTGTGATGATGACACCATTGTTGCACAGTTGGTGAGTGTATCATGTACGGGTACATACGTGTAATGATGTTACGTTCAATTTCTACTTATGAAATGTTAATATAATTGCTATAACTAAAAGTAATAAAAAATCTTGTTGTGCACATGCGAGGAAATTAAATATTTAATATTTTCAATTTAAATATTTAATGTTTCATTTCTTCGCTCTGGTAATAAGGCAAACCGCGGCGTTGAGTTCCGCCACTCAACACGCAATGCCTCAACTGATACAGCGTGAAGCTAACAAAAAAAACAAGAGACATATTAATAAGGCTTTATTAAACCCAGGGACGCTTTTTAAATTGTAGTATGGTTGTAGCTGACAGCTTGCAAATATTCACACATCAAAAGTATTACATTTTCAGGGAAACTTACAATAAGTACATTTGTTTCAGAGGATATTAAGTGTACTCTTGACTATTAATTTTATATAATGATTTGAAATTCAATTTTTTTTGTACCAAATGGTGTTTGACTGTAAACACGATAATTGAGTATTCTATTTTCATTTCGTATAGTGATAATATTATTTTTTCTTTCAGTTTTACGAATGAGAACTCAGAGCGGGAAATATATGTATATAATATATATGATAATAGTTTAAAATATTTTGTTCCTTATTATGTAGTACGCTTAAAATAAATTATAACAAACAAATCACTAACAAAAATTTACTTATAAATTCAATTTGATCCTACACATCACACTATATGGAGGCAGAGCTTCAAACGTAACGACACGTAAAATTGTTCGCAACCGACCACAACGAGCTTCCAGTCGCGTCTCACGAGAGGAGTTATTGTCATATCTTTAATACTCATAAACTTTTATACTTCAATACGCTTAACTTGTTGTAAAAGATAAATCTGAAAATTGACACTCTTATTCCGTCCCACATGCACTTTACGAGTTTGTGTGCGATCTGAGACGTGGTGTTTCTTATTTTCTTAGTGTTGCTAGTGAAAATGGAATTAAATAGCGGTAATAGAATTTTCTTTAGTGGGATGTTAATTAGACGAAATTGAATATTCAAATTCTATTATGTATTAAATTTAGTGTAATAATACGGTTCAAAACAATAACTGAAAACGATTTCATAACTGAACTTCAGATTTCGGTGCAAAGTTGGAAACAGGAGTGTCTGACGGTGTCTAGTGTCTTAACACTATGTTCTCAGGCTCTGGGGCCCTTGTGGGATCTATTTGTGGCAGGGTAATAAAAAAATTTAAAAAATATAACCTTTCGTGCCAAAAATATAGAGATTTTAATAAATGACGAATATGAAGGCCTGTATTGAGCCTGTCGTGGCGCAGCGACACAAGCGTGTGACTGTAACCGACAAGTTCGGTCGAGGTTCGATCCCCAGTCGAGGAAATGAAATATTTAATATTTTCAATTTAAATATTTAATGTTTCATTTCTTCGCTCTGGTAATAAGGCAAAGCGTGGCATTGAGTTCCGCCACTCAACACACAATGCCTCAAATTCGGTAGAAAGTGGGTAACGGAAGTGGAACGGAGTGTCTTTACACTAGGTTCCCGGTTCCCTCTGCCTACCCTGCCATGTGCGGGATACAGCGTGAAGCTAAAAAAAAAAGAATATGAAAATCATGAAAGAATATATCATAAAATTAAATTTAATATAGGTATTTTTAATATTCATTGTTGCGAGTTAGACGTTGCCTCTGGTATTAAGTTCTCACACGAGCTAATAGGTTATCATTATCCCTGGTTATCCTCAGTGTTAACTGGGGAAAGAACTGTGGGTTGAATTAATTGAAATTAATTTCCTCGCTCTAGAATGTATTTCCTTTTCTAAGTGTCGAATGATACTTGAAGTATTAAATATAAGTGGAGAATATTTCAAATATCTCTTATAACAAAATAAAGCATGGCGTTGAGATCCAACGCTCAACACGCAATATCACGAAAATTATGTGGATGGATAATGATTAACAGAATGTCTTAATATTACTATTAATAAATAAAAATATCTTAAATATGTTAAAAGTAAATCAAAATATTTTAAATATGAATATTTTTCAAGTATTGAACGAAATAACGTGGCGTTGAAAATATCACAGCAAGAGTCACAAAATGTCCTATATTTTTAAAGGTGCATCGTATAGAATATATATGAAAACGCAACGATGTCAAAGCGATTAAATGACGATCAATAAAGATCTTTTAATAAGTATTCGTGATTTTATTTTACATTAATGATTTAAATGAATTTCCAAGAGTAATAAATTATTAATATTATTTATTCAGTGTTGTTTGATGACATAAGCAAAATAAGTTTAAGTATATTTTTATATTAGTACCACTCTTTATTCCGCATATAGAAAGGTAGACAGAGTAATCAAAATCAAAATCAAAATCAAAATATTCTTTATTCAATTAGGCCATTACAAGCACTTTTGAATCGTCAAGTTACATAGAAATGTCTGTAGTGTCAGTCCTACAGGAAGCTACCACCGGCTCGGA
>DWMZ01000438.1:0-22910 GCA_018249855.1 Eueides tales michaeli | reverse complement strand
TCTCCTTTTACCAGAGAAGAACCTTAAGGAACCGAACTCACTACTTAATCTAAAACAATTAAAAAAATAATATTTTTTTTATTTTATTTTAAAATTAAAATATTTAATTTAATTTTGAGGGATAATTTGAGGGATAAATCCTTAATATTCTTGGCCTTGCTCAAATATAAAATGCATGTATAATTCGTAAAATTGCATTTAAAGCTGATGCACAAAGCTGTAAGCGTATGTCGGTGGGAGGTGAATTTATTTTTCATTATTTACTCTCTCTCTCTCTCTCTCTCTCTGTGTGTAATTCTTAAATAACTGTGATTTTTCATTCAATTGTATTATATATAGATAGTCTGTCTTGCTTTTTGTTTGTCCAGTCTCATGATATAATTTACTTTTATCCAAGACTACCGCAGGATTAGAAGATTTGGAAAGAAAATAACAATTACTATGCACAAAATAGAGCATTTTTTCTACACGAGTACCAATAATTCAAGATGAGAACGGGTTGCTTTCGTAAAATTGAAGAACAGATATATATACATATATATATATATATATATATATATATATATATATATATATATATATATATATATATATATATATATATATATATATATATATATATGTACCTTGCTATGTCTGTCTGTGGAGTGAGACCACCCAGACGCGCAAGGAAGCGGGGTTGGTTGGTTGTCTTCATGCAGAACATGACAGCCAATATTATAACCACCGAGGCCGTCAAAGATCGTTCACAGTGGAGTAGATTATTTACTTAGGCAGGCCCTGGTATGGCACGCCGATATTAATGCTATGAAGAAGATATAATAGTACGATTGTGAATATCTTATGTTGTTATAGAAGACTACAATTTTATTATAAATGCTATAGTATTATATCAAACCTGTGTCTATATAGGCCCAAAACGTTGTTTAGCCAGAAATGCCTCAGCTCGATCGATGGCCTTGCCTCTGACTCCTTATTAAACAAACAGCTAACTAGTTTTTTGTTCAGTACCACATATCATATTCTTCCTTTTTCACCCAGTTTTGCTGGAAACGACAATATAGCTAATATAGTATTAACATCAAATGCGAATACAAAAAATAAGGCCAAAATATATGAACTCGAGATGAATGTTACTCATTTCATTAATGCCACGAGGGTGTCTAATGTTCTAAAAGTCGAAAATCTTAACTTAATGCTGTTATAATTAAGAATTTAATATAAAAGCTTTTCTACATAATTGAGGATTATAAGAAAATCTCAACGTATCTTAAGAATGAGGAAAATGACACGTTTCAAAATTGATTCTTCCATTAATTTCCTTATGACGTGGCTCTTAAATATTATGAAAAATATAAGTATTCTTTGAAGTCATTATGGAGCAGTGACACAAGGTCTGATAGTTAAAGATAAAGTTATAGATTTGATTTGCAGTAAAAAGAATATTCATTTTTTTTATATTTATTTACTTATAACAGTGGTTTTCCTGCAGCGGCACAAGGCAGCGACTATAAACACAGGTTTAGCGAAGAAATGAATATTTTTAATAAACCATATTTTCATTTCTTTGTTCTATTAACGAGGCGAAATGAGGCGTAGAGTTCCGTCAATAACTAAAAACTGGGGGGAAAGTGGAGAATGGATCGGAGTGTATCAACACTAGGTTTCAGAGTACCCTCTGCCTACCCTACCATTGTAGGGATACAGCGTGAAAGTAATAAGTCAAATGAAATCATCACTATATATCAAAATTCAGTACCCAAACATATCTTTCAACATAACATCATTCCCTAAGTCCAGATGCTTAATAATCTTCACAAAAAAAGCCCCGACATCAGATTACTTTCTTGATATCAGATAATAACGTACATTTCATTTGTTACATGTCACAGTCATTTTTAGAAAGGTCATCTATCACTAACTGTCGCTTAGTGATAGAGTGAAATAATATACTAAAAGCAATATATTTTGTATTTATTTTTATCTTTTATTATTCTATTTGTACGTTGTGTTTGTTGTTTTTTTTAGGGAAAACTTGGAAAACTAATTTTAAGACACTCCGTTTTGTTTCTCACTTTCGGCCGAATTTAAAATATTGCGTGTTGAGAGTTGGCGGAGTTGCCATTTTCATTATTACCAATGCGTACAAATAAAAAATATTAAATATTTCACTTCTTCGGGAGGAGATCGGCCCCACAACCATTTGTTTACTGTCACTCGCTTGTTCCCCAGCTCCATGGCAGGGAACGTGCATTTGTAGTGTTTTAACACTAGGTTCCTAAGTTCCCTCTGCATGCCACGCAATGTGCGGGAAGTTAAAATAAAATATTTACCTCGCTATTATGAGTTATATATGAGTTTCACCACTCAACACGTTTTGTGAAAGTTTAAGTAAAATATAAAATTCAATTTTTGCTATGACAAACTACGCTTTTTTAGAGCACCCCTTCCATCTACACTCCCTAACCTACTTACTACGCTTAATATTAACTCTTTAAATCCAGAAGTTTCGTTAATACATTGTCTGTCAGTTATTCAGTAACAGAAAAGTGTTATAAATAGATATAAGAATTTTATTGCGCGCTAACAATAGTTAGAAATATAATAAGCAGTACTTAACAAAAAATCTATGATATAATCTTGATTTCGATATTTTTGCAACTGTTTAGAACTACGTGACAGATTTGATGCAATATTTTTTCTCTAAAGGTATAAAATCCTTATTTACAAGAATTAAATCTTCTACATTACACTTTATTGCTGCACTTTAATATCCTTATATACTTAAGGCGTGTCGTGGCGGAGGAGCAAATGCGTGCGTAGTAAGCCGGATGTGGATTGTGTTATAGATTCAATTCCCATTCGAGGGTATGCAATATTTAATATTTTCATTGGTTTTTCATTTCAATTTCTGGTAATGAGGCAAAGGCGTGGTGTTCCGCCACTTAACCTAGAATGCCTAGAACAAATAAATAATTAAGCGGATAGTGGGGAAAGGAATTGTCTTAATGGGTACAAAGTGACTTAACACTACGTTCCCAGGTTCCCTCTGCCTACATACGTACGGACGATACATAGTGTAGCTAAAGAAAATAATAAAATAATTAAGTAGTTCCATGGTCAACGTTTTGCATGGGAACTAGTTTTAAGTCACTCCCTTCCCCATTGTTCACCTATAGTCATCACATATTTCGTAACTCAACGCCGCACTTGGTTTATTACCAAAACGAGAAAATTAATCATAACTCGATTCCTTGAGTTAAGTTTGAACTCACGTCGTTCATATTTTTATTAATATTTTTTACCGTACAAAATTTGATATAAACTACAAACAAAATATTTCAAGGAGTTGCGACGTCAAAAATGATTATCGTTTAAGTAGCGTAGGTCTGAGCTTATTATAACTTTTCAAAGATAACCGCAATACAAGAGAAATGTCATATTGTGTTTGTATTGAAAATTGAATAAAATAACAATATTCTATATTATATTTGATTTCATATGCCATCATGGTGTAGCAGTCTAACTTTAAACGGTTGTGGGTTCAATTCCCTCTCGAGAGAATGTATTATTTTTTTGTCTCACTGATATGACTTCCACTATGTATTTAACGTTTTGACACACAATGTCTTGAAAATTGGTTAGAAATGAAACATTGAAGTCGAAGAATGAATGCTGAGAGAAAAAAGTTAGTGTAAAACCCCCACCTCAAAAATTCACTATTTCATCTTGGAAAAATGTTTGAAAAATGTGTACTCTTATTATGATAATATAATTTAAAACAAATCTACAGACTATTGCAATGAACAAGGTTTTTTGATAAAAAATTGCACTCACTTCAAAAACTTATAACAACATATTAAACAGTGTGTGATTTTTCTATAAAATACAGAATATGCTTAATCCGCTGTATACGATGTATTTCAATAATTTTACCATCTTAACCAAAATTATTTGTAGTTGTTTATGTCTGTATTTTATATTTGCAAAAGAAATATATTCATTAGAGATATATTTTCATTTTTCTGCTCTGGTAACAAGGCAAAGCGCGACTAAAATTGCATGTTGAGAGATGAAGCTAAACGCCGAGCGTTCTCCAGAATGTTTACCATACAGTATTTCTTCTCTATAATATTACTTCTACTGTAAATAATGAATACCAAGTATAAAATATTTTGCGTAAAGCAAAAATATGATAAAAATCTATTTACATAGGTCATAGCCAAGTACAATACAGTCTCATTGTCGAATTTTTAGTTTATTTCCTAGACAGTCAGCAAGTTTAGTAAAAAGCTATATTAAAGTAATGTCACAATAGGTCATTCTAAGGCCAAAGCTTTGATTATTATAAGGTTGGGCGGACACGCTATGTTAGTAAGACGATTTGGTAACTTAAATTACAATATATATTGTGGAAATTAAACTGAAGGCAGTATCTAAACTTCGAACAACTGAAAATTTAAAATATTTATTGTTGTAGAAGTTACGGTCATCGCTATATACTAGTGTAGATGGTTTAACGATTCAAAGCGGTTGGGGGTTCGATTCCCACTCGGAAAATCGTTCTTTTTTAATTTTTCTGTACTCTCATGAGAATATATCGTTATAAGAAAAAATCAATATATTAAAATTTGGGTTAAAAGCGAGTAATGCAGGGCCTTAGTTTACTTTAAACACCCCAGCTATTTGAGAAATATAGGAAAAACTTAAAAAAATATTTTATTAATTGATGTAACATTTCAAGTGCTAACATTTTATAAATTTAAATATGTACCTTTAAATATTTTTACATTCTATGATCTCTTGTATTTAGAAAAAATATGAAATAATTTTCTTATGAAGAATATTTTTAATCAATTATATTTATATATAAAGTAAATTTATAGTGGTTGCCTATCAAGTCGTAACTAATTTATATAGCAGCTAGTATTTGTTTCGTATGAAATAACTCGCAATATTGGACTGGAGCAGTGAAAATTTCACGGCTCTTAGTTCAACCGTATTACAATATTTTATATTTGTAATCAAGTAATAACTAACTAAAATAACTATGCGGGCAGCACAGGACCGATTATCGTAAAAATCCTTAGAAAACGCCTATCTCCAGTAATGGACGTAAAAACAGATGTGATGATGAACTTCATAATATTAATTTTACTCACATCATTTAAATAAAAAGATATCAGATGTTATTCTATCACAAAAAGTAATCACTCAAGAATAAAACGTATATAATATATATACTACACTTAAATAATAGTTTTTCCAATTTATATGTAAAGCATCAATCAGTTTGTTGAACTACTTTCGATAGTTTTAAAATTTCACAGTGAAATTTTCAAGTAGTGAACTAGAATCGTTTCTATTTATTTAATAGAAAAGGCTATTGTGATGGCGTCTGATTGTTGCCTAATGTTCTACGAGTATACTATTAATAGCGGGGAATGTACGGAGATTGTAATTATTTGTAATTTTTTTTATAAAGTTGCATTTTCATTATCATTATATCAATTCTTATGCTTACTGCTAGACAAAAGTCTTCCTCAAGGCGTTCTACGGCGATTATTCGTCGTATAGTTATGAAAAACAAATATAATTTGTATAAAAATTACTGATCGTTATTGTTCTACTTAATAATTTTAAAGACTGCAGGCCATACATTCCTACACGGAGCAAAGTTCTATAGAGGAAATCTAATGTAAATGCACACCATTCCCTTTTTTCCCCCCAAATTATAGATTTATCTGTTTTAATTCTGTCTTGTTACTATAAAATATAAGAAATTATAATATTGCAATAAATAATTAATTAAGCAACAGAATATAATTCCTTGGTAACGTTTTCTCTACCACCCATACGTGAGTTTCACAAAAGAATATTTCGACAATTTTTTTTCGAAATTATCATAATTTTTCAAAACAAAAAAAAACTAACCAACCAGGATAAAAGCAGCGCCAAAATATTTCAGTATCTGAAAGTTATGAAACACAACTATGGAAAAACATTTTTTAACTTGTTAACGCGATTGTCAAAGGATTGTTACGGGAGCGAGAGGCATTTTTATTTTTGACACTGAATTTTTTATGTTTTTTGTTAAAACCCTATATTTTCAACCGATTCTTCTGACTGTGTGTTAGAAAAATGTTTTTATTCTCAATCCTGATTTTAAGCTATTGTTTGATTCGTCCGGCTTGATTTTTATATTTGGAAATGTTTTATAATTGTTATTGTTAAATATGTATGTAGTTATCAACATTTATTTATGTATAATTTGTTAACTATTGTTATTTTAATTTATTATCTTTGCGGCGTTTAGTTCCTCCACTCAACACGTAATGCCTCAAATTCGGCGGAAAGTCCCCACTTTCCGCTTTCCACTAAAGTGGAACGGAGTGTCTTAACAATAGGTTCCCGGGTTCCCTCTGCCTATCCTGCCCTGTGCGGGCTACACCGTGAAGTTAAAAAATATATATATATTTATTTATTTGTTTGAAGCCAGTCATGATTGTGCGTTCAATTTACACTCCAGGAAGCCTTGAGAGGGAGATTTTTTGTTCTGGTAACGATGTAAAGCAAGACATTAATTTCCGACACTGAACCCTCAGTGTCTCTAGAAATAGATGAAAAGTGTTTAACGGAAGTGCCTTAATGGGAACAGAATGTGTTACGACAAGGTTCCTTTGTATCCTCTGGCTATACTGCTACGTGAAGGATACATCGTACAGCTGAAAAAGTTAACTACTTACCATTATTTTTATATTATATTTACAACATTTATTATTATGTATATTTTGGAAACTATACATGTCTAATGTTCACATTTTAAATTTACCATTAACAATGAATTTATTCATATCTTAGCTGATATCGCTTTATATATTTGAGCATCCAATTTAGATTTAGACGTATTTAGTTTTTTGTCAAAGTATACACATGTTGAATTTGCTTGGTCTGAACCAATGATTGATGTATTTTACTTCCAAACTCACAATATTGTTATTTTATCACATTTTCTTCAAAAGGTACTGTTGAAGAAAATGTGATAAAATAACAATATATCACTAACATTCTTTGTTTTACGTACAAAACGTCAAAAGTTATATTTTTAAAACGTAAAAAAAACCGAGGCTTGTTGTGGGGCACAAGCGTGCAATAGAATATGACTTCGATTCCCACACGAAAAAATTAAAAGTTTAATATTTTCGTTTTGCACGCACTGCTGAGTTCCGCCACTCAACACACAATGTCCCGTATTTGGTGGAAACTTGAGAACGTATACATTCGTTTTAACACTAGGTTCCCAACTTCAAGTTCCCTCTGCCTACGCTGTCATGTGTAGAATACAGCGCGAAGATAACTTGATCTGTTTTATAAAAGAAACAAACAAAAATTCAAATATAACAACATGTAACCCGAAGCCGGTCATTACAAATTTATATGACTCGTTAAAATACGAGGGTCTATTACGAGGCTGTTCACACTCGTAAATATCGAGTCCTGCTGGACCAAAATTAATGTGATTAGGTTATGAAAGTGCTTGTGTGGCTTTTATTTCCACAGCTTGACGTTAAATATGTAGGATGAAAATGTTTTCATACATTAAATTGGCAAAGTTAATTAATTGTTAAAAGTTTTTTTTTATTTGTTTGTATGTATGTACAAAAATTTTTTTTTACCTTTTTTTACCAGGGCGCTTATTAGTCTGACGTGTCTTCCATAATCCTAACAGAAACTAAAAGTTCTATCGGTGAACTGTCAAGAAAAACTGTCGACAAATTTTCTAATTGCTAAGAAATGCTTTATGTGCTCGATGTGTACCTAGGAAAATTACACTTTAAACTCATGTTTGATGTGATACGAACAATCTTAAAAAAATTGTAATAAAATAACATACAAATAACTCTTAGTCATTAAGAGACAAAAAGTCTAGATTGGGAATAAAATGAAATACGTATGAAAAGAAATTGTCTAAAATTCAAGTTTTATTAATTTTCATATTTATCTCTCTTTACTCGCGGCTGTGAAACGCAAATGTATATACTCGCGGAAACTCATTCGTAATTCACTGTGTTCATATTTCCTGCTACTTTTAAGATGATCACGATACTGGCAGTGACTCGAAAAGCTGATGCCTAATATACTGATACCGGGCGCGGCTTTAAGGGGGATGTTCTCCAAAACTAGTAATAACACAAATAGTTTTTTTTTAGTGGTTAACGCGCAAACTTGTTTTCTAGGTGTTGAAGGCAACCAGTTTCTTTTCTATTCGAGGGATGCCTCAACGAAAGACACAAGTTGATATTAACACGGGTCAACATTTTTCCGGGAAAGACTTGCACGGCCGAGTATACAGCGTTCACAGTGCTATCATCTGCACAACAATGTATCTTAGAGTCGTTCATCGTTTCTTTGACATGCAGGAGAAACGGAGTAGGGGAAAGCATGCAGCTTTGGGGGACGCCGCCGTTCACGGACATGTATTTGGAGCTGAAACCGTTGGTACGCGTATGCGCATAAGATTTGATAACCAATTTTTAATTTATAAGTGGGATAGACAGAGAGAACATAGTCAATGCTAGTATTAACATATTCTGTTCCCATAAGGCACTTCAGTTCCATATTTATGTACGACATGATGAGAGAAGGATTTTTTAACGACGACAGAAGCTTTAACTAAAATTAGCATTATCGAAAGTAATGATTCTGATCTAATATTGTTTGAATTTTATCAAATTGATGTTTAGGTATTGGCAGTGCGTGCGTTTACTTATTATAAAAACGTAGAAATCTTTGAATGTAGAGGGATATGAACCTTTTCCTCTTGGAAAGCTTCCAACTGCTCTGACCAACTAAACCATGCGTTATTATTTAGGTACGTCGAAATTCTTATTCACTTGTAAAAAATTATTTATGTTGTTTAGCATCTCCATTGGGAGATTGACACAAAATTTCTGTTGCCCAAAGATAATTTCGTAGAATTATGGCAAGAGAGAATGTTGCTTATTAAATATTTTTAACATATATAATGTGATATTCTAAACTAAGAAAATAAAAACTATTTTTGTTGAAAATATTATTGAATATTTTAAAACGGCAAATTTGTTATACATCTAATCAAATATTTTTCTTATCTACGTTTAATAGATCACTTTTAATAACTTAAAAATATTACAAATTTTATTCTTTGAAAAGATTTAATATGAAACTGAATGCAAAGTAATCTTCCTCAACGCATACAAACTTGTCGTAACCGATCAGTCGTGACTAACGCATGACGGCTAAGTCGAAAACACTCACAAGGGGGAGATTAGCTACATCTATCTTTGATTATTGTGTACGGAACTATTTATGTTCATTTGTAGTATTGTTAAAGATATTCATATTTTTTGTGCCTTCAAACTTTTTTCTCCAGAGTAGACAGAAGAAACCTAGTGTTAATACAAATTTTAAGAGAACTTATATAGGTAAATAGAGCCGTTTGGAATAGTAGATTGAAGTCAATATGGAATCATCTCTGCTATAAAAAGTCAGTTAAAAACAAAAAAGGCAATGTTTGCACTAGTACAGATTAATTAAAGACAAAAATGCTGCAACCTAGGTTAGGTTAACTTACTTCTTTCCGTTCTCCCTAGCGGGGTAGCCAGGGAGAGCGGAGTGCCATATGCTACAATCTCGGCATACCTCTTTCGCCTCGTCCACTGTCATCAACCTGCACTGCATGCACTCTGGGGAGTCTTCAGGTTTTTTTACGAGACCTTACCTTCGTATATCTCTACGGTAGGACGGAGTTACATAAAAATAAATTAAAACTTAGACAATATCTTATTACACAACAGCTGTTGGGTCCATATAAAATCTTAATAAACCGTAAATGATTATAATTTATCCAATAAAAGTTAACTAAACAGTAATGTATTTCAAAGTTAATTCACACCGCAAGTGTATTTGGCAGGTGTCACTTTTGGCTTCATGCTCACTTATGCAATGTGTGCAATGCTATTTATAGCCTGTGTATGTATATACATATGAATAAATCCTAGTGTCACACTCTCGACTTCACTTGTTCCATGCAATTCGGTTTTTACTTTCTCATTATACCTAATTTTTAAGCCTCACAACACTATCTAGAACTCGAAATTAAGACACTCCATTCCTCGTTTTCTTCACTGCCGCTTTCTTTTATTAACAGAAAAGAATTCATAAGCCTTGAAGAATCAAACTCACTACTTAATGTAAAGAAAATAAAAATATTAAATTGAAAAAAAAAATTATTATTTCTTTTTATTTTAAAATTTAAATATTAAATTTAATTTTGGCGGATAATTGCACATAAATATGTTCTGCTTAAGATATAAAGCTTTAAGTCTTTAATATTCTCGGCCTTGCTCTAATATAAAGTGAATGTTTGATTCATAAAACTGCATTTAAAGCTGATATATAAAGCTGTAAACGTATATCGGTGGGAAGTGAATTTGTTTTTCTTTATTTACAAAAATGTAAATTAATTTGAATTATCTGTGTGTAATTCCAAAATAACTGTGGTTTTTTATTCAATTGTATTATACAGGTGTGCCGTAAATTTTTGCACATTTGAAACATGAATAAAAATAAAACTACAAATATAATTTTTTCGATGATTTATTTAACGCAATATAACATTTGTTGTAATTTATTTCTCAAAAATAACATCGTAGAGATGTATCCCTTCTAGTCGCTGGTACTTCTGCAATCCACTACGTAAGCTTTGGAGAACTCGTTGACGCATGCTGCGAGGAATCGCGGTTGTCTCCTCGCGGATGTTTTCTTTTATTTGGGATATGGTCGTTGGTTTATTAAAATACATTCGACTCTTCAGATATCCCCACAAGAAAAAATCACAAGGTGTAAGGTCTGGGCTTCTTGGAGGCCATGGAATATCACCTCTGCGAGAAAAAAATTTGTTAGGAAACATTTATTTGACCACCGGTAAATTCACATTTGACGTATGGCTCCATCTTGTTGCATCCAAGTCCTGCTGTCATACCCTTCAAATTCATGTAACTGTGGTGTCAAAAACTCTAGCAACATTTTCACGTATTCTACTGAGTTTACAGTTACATTATTTCCTTGACGATTTTCAAAGAAATACGGACCGATTATGCACTTTGCTGATTTGTCATTTTAAGTGAATGATGGGGTTTTTGGTGTTTAAGGCGAGGGTTTTCCGTGCTCCAATATTGACAATTGTGCTTATTTACGTGTCCATTGACGTGGAAATGGGCCTCGTCCGTAAATAGTACATTCTCAAGGCTAGACAATCGCTCCAGCATATTGTCAGCCAATAACTTACGTTGAATGTAATCGTTTGGCTTAATCTCTTGCACAATTTAAAGCTTATATGGGCGTAGCTTGAGGTCCAAATGCAAAATCCGCCGCAGATTAGTTCTTGATATTGCCAGAGTCGCCGAGCGCTTACGCGTAGATAATTCTGGATCGTGTCTTACGAAATTTTCAACCTTCCGAATGTTCTCTTCGCTTCTTCTTGAACGTGGCCACCCAAGCTTTAATTAAATTAACACTTGGCCACTCACTTACACGGCGTAATCTATATACAACTCTAAATAGGCGTCGTACAGTAACGTAGCAGTATTTGTTTTTGTAAAATTTGTAAATAAATTAGTAAGACAGGCCCTGGTATGGCATGCCAGGATTAATGCCATGAAGAAGATGTAATAGTACAATGGTAAATATCTTATCATTTTATATAATATACTAGAATTTTATCATAAATGCTGTAGAAGTATAGCAAGCTTGTGTCCATATAGGCCTAAAACGTTGTTTAGCCAGAAATGCCTCAGCACGATCGATGGCCTTACCTCTCACTCCTTATTAAACAGCTAACTAGTTTTTTGTTAAGTACCACATATTATTTGAGTACCTTTTTCCTTTATCACCCAGATTTGCTGAAAAAGACAATATAGCTAATTTAGTATTAATATCAAATGCAAATATATAAATAAGACCTAAAAATGTGAACATGAATGTTACTCATTTCATGCCACGAGGATGTCTAATGCTCCAGAAGTCACAAATGTTAAAGTAATACTGTTATGATTAAAAATTTAATATAACAGCTTTTCTACATAATTGGGGATTATAAGAAAATCTCAGCGTATCTTAAGAAAGAAGAAAATGACACGTTTCAAAATTGTTTCTTCTGTTATTTCCCTTAATACGCTTAAATATTATGAAGAATATTCTCTGAAGTTCTTAACGAGCAATGATAGTTAAAGGAAAAGTAGATTCGATTGTCACTAAAAAGCATATTCATTCTTTTTTATATTTATTTACTTATAATAGTGGCCTGTCATGGCGCAGCCGCACAAGGCTGTGACTGTAAAAGTGAAGAAATGAATATTAAAAAAAAAATGTTTTCATTTCTTTGTTTTCATAGCAAGGCGAAATGAGGCGTAGAATTCTGTCACTCAACACGCAATGCCTAAAACTGGGTGAAAAGTGAAGAATGGATCGGAGTGTCTCAACATTAGGTTTCTGAGTACCCTCTGCCTACCCTGCCATTGGCGGGATATGGTGTGAAACTAAGTAATGAGAGAGAAATGAAAAAACTAAGAGTCAAATGAAATCATCACTATATATCGAAATTCAGTACCCAAATATATTTTTCAACATAACAACCACTGTAGTTCCAGATGCTTAATAATCATGAAAAAAGACCCGACATCAGATTCTTGATATCAGATAGTAAAGTACATTTCATTTGTTACATGTCAGAGTCATTTTTAGAAAGGTCATCTATCACTAACTGCCGCTTAGTGATAGAGTATATTACTATTTGTAGGTTGTATTTGTTGTTTTTGTAGTGGGAAATTTGGAAACTAATTTAGACACTCCGTTTTGTTTTTCACCTTCCGCCGAATTAAAAAAAAGCGTGTTAAGAGTTGGCGGAACTCAACACCGCCCTTTTACTTATTACCAGTGCGAACAAATAAAAATATTAAATATTTTACTTCTTCGAGTGGAGATCGGCCCCATAACCATTTGTTTACAGTCACGCGCTTGCTGTTCCCCTACTCCACGGAAGGCCTCTGGCATTTGTAGTGTTTTAACACTAGTTTCCTAAGTTCCCTCTGAATGTCATACCATGTACAGAAAGCTAAAATAAAATATTTGCCTCGTTTTGATGAGTTACACCACTCAACACGCATTGTGGAACTTTAAGTAAAATAGAAAATTCAATTTTTGTCGATCAAACTACGCTTTTTTTTAGCACCCCTTCCATCTACATTCCCTTACTTCCTTACTACGCTGAATATTAAGTCTCTGATTCCAGGAGTTTAATCTATACATTCTCTGTCAGTCATTCAGTAACAGGAGAGTATTATAAATAGATGAAATAACATGTAAAAGTATAAAAGAATAAGAAGAATTAGCTATGTGATTCCGGCTTAGAATATGATCACCCTGGTACTAATGGTGTCATAAGATGCGACCAAGTACGTGTGGGAGAGTCACGTTGTCAGCAATGGCAATACGCATGGGTAGACCGGACCGGATTCTTACCACCCTCGGTATTTAAAACTGTCGTTAAGTAGCAAGCTTTGGCTACTGCGTTTCGCATTGGATAATGCCGGGCTCTAGGGCTCATCTACATTAGAGGTCAACAACGCACCTATAGCTCCTTTGGTGCTCGCTTACCATTAGGTGATTCGCTTGTTTGCCGTGCCTTTTACATAAAAAAAGAATGATATAAAATTTATACCAGTTGAATATATAAGCGGACAAATAATTTTGAAATATAAAAAATAATACTTAACAAACGATCTATGCTTTATCTTGATTTCGGTATGCTTCCAAATTGTTCGAACTACTTGATAGTTTTTATTGAATAATTTTTCTTAAAAAGAAAATTAAATCTACTACATCATACTTTATTGCTCACTTTAACATCCTTATATAGATGAGGCGTATCGTGGTGAAGAAGCACATACGTGCGATAGTAAATCGGATGTGGGTTGTGTTGTCGATTCAATTCCCAATCGAGGGTATGAAATATTTAAAATATTGTAATTTTATCGTTCTGGCAATGAGGCAAAGGCCTGGCGCTCCGCTATTTAACGTACAATGCTTAGAACAGTTACAGTCTTAATGGTTACGAAGTGTCTTAACATTTCATTTGTCATCAACATAGATTCCCAGGTTCCCGTTGCCTACATAAGTGCGGACGATATAGTGTAGCTACAAAAATCAATAAATAATTAAAAAAAAGCTCAACGTTTTGCCGGGGACCTAGTTCTAAGTCACTCCCTTCCGCACTTTTCAACAAGAGACATTATATGTTGACTTACGATACTCAACGCTGTACTTTGTCTAATTACCAAAGAGAGAAAAATAATCATTCCTTTGAGTTAAATTGAACTCACATATTTTTATTAATATATTTTACCGTACAAAATTTGAAATACACTACAAACAAAATGTTTCAAGGAGTTGCGACGTCAAAAATGATTATCGTTTAAGTAGCGTAAGTCTGAGCTTATTATAACTTTTCAAAGATAACCGCAATACAAGGGAAACGTAATATTGTGTTTGTATTGAAAATTGAATAAAATAATAATATTCTATGTTATATCTGATTTCATATCAAATATACCGTCATGGTGCAGCGGTCTGAATTTAAACACGACGATTATGGTGTTATGGGTTTGATTATCGCTCATCGACTTTAAATCACAGGCGTGGCGCAGCGTCATAAGCGTGTAACTGTAACCGACAGGTTCTGGGTTCGATCCCCAGTCGCGGAAATGTAATATTAAATATATTCAATTTAAATATTTAATGTTACATTTCTTCGCTCTGGTAATAATGCAAAGCGCGGCGTTAAGTTCCGCCACTCAATACGCAATGCCTCAAATTCGGCGGAAAGTGGGGAACTAAAGTGGAACGGAGTTTCTTAACACTAGGTTCCCGGGTTCCCTCTGCCTACCCTGCCTCGTGCGGGATACAGCGTGAACCACTTTATATCACTGATTTGACTTCCACTATTTAACACGCTTTAACACGCAATGTCTTAACAATTGGTTTGAAAATACGAAAGCCTTGATATAACGGGATACAAGTCGAAGATTAAATTCTTTCTTCAAGTTGAGATCTTACGACTAAGTTAGTACAAAACTCCCACCTTAAAAAATCACTACTTCATCTTGGAAAAATGTTTGTAGCTCTTGAACTACTACCACTATCTGAAGAATACCGCGATGAACAAGGTTTTTTGATAAAAAAATAACACTCACTTTCCTTCAGAACGCTCCTTCAGGAGTTACCGTGCCTGAAACATACACAGACAGACTCTTAGACCGACAGATCAAACTTATAAAGCTCTTTTTGCATGTTGAGTAAAAATAAACATATTAAATTGTATGATTTCTCGATAAAATATAGAATCTGTTTATACCGCAGTACGTACGATGTATTTCAATATTTTTTCCACCTTAACCAAAATAATTTGTAATTGTCTGTATCTGTATTTTATATTTTCAAATGAAATACATAGGTCATATTTTTATATCTCTGCTCTGGTAACAAGGAAAGTGCGGCGTTGAGTTCCGCTACTTAACTTGCTATGGCACAAATTTGGCGAAAAGTGGGGAAAGGAACAGAATGTCTTACCACTAAGTTCCCAAGTTTTCTCTGCCTACCCTGCCATGTACAGAAAAGCGTGAAGCTAAGAGAGACTGACATTGCATGTTGAGAGACGAAGCTAAACGCCGAGCTCCGTTTTCCAGAATATTTATCATATTATATCTCTGCTCCATAATATATTCTTTTATAAATCATGAATACCAACTGTAAAATATCTTGAGTACAGACAAAAAATCATAAAAATCTATTTACAGTATATCTATCTAGGTCATAGCCAAGTACAATACAGTCTCATTGTCAAACTTTTAGTTTATTTCCTAGGCAGTCAGCAAGTTTAGTAAAATGCTATAGTAAAGTAATGTCACGATAGATCTTTCTAAGGCCAAAGCTTTGATTATTATAAGGTTGGGCGGACACGCTATGTTAGTAAGACGATTTGGTAACTTAAATTACAATGTATATTGTGAAAATTAAACTGAAGGCAGTACAAACTTTGAACAACTGAAAATTTAAAATATTTATTGTTGTAGAAATTACGGTCTTCATTATATACTAGTGTAGATGGTTTAAAGTTAAAAGCGGTTGTGGGTTCGATTCCCACTAGGAAAATCGTTCGTTTTTTTAGTTTTTCTGTACTCTGATGAAAATATATCGCTGTAAGAAAAAAACGCTATATTAAAATTTTGGTAAAAACCGAGAAACGTAGGGCCTTAGATCTCCTATATTTAAACAAAATATGAAATGAATTTCGTATAAAGAATATTTTTAATGATTTATATTTATATAAAAAGTTAATTTATAGTGGCTGCCTATCAAGTTGTAACTGTAATTGTATATCAGCTGGTAATTGTTTTGTATGAGATAACATGTAATACTGGAGCAGTGAAGATTTGTGGTAGGGGACCAATCACGGCTCTGAGTTCAACAGTATTACTATACTTTATGTTTGTAATCAAGTAATAATTAACTGTAATTAATAATTATGCGGGCATTACGGGACCGATCGTCGTAGAAATCCTTGGAGGCGGCCCATCTCCAGCAGAGGACGTAAAAAAAAATATGTGACGATGCACTCCATAATATTAATTTTACTCACGTCATTTAAAGGGAGAAGATAAGGTTATTTTCTATCACAAAAAATAGTCACTCAAGGATACAACGTACAATATATATAGGTTACGACATTTCTATAATAGTTTTTCCAATTTATATTTAAAGCAACCGTTTGTTAAACTACTTGGGTAGTTTTAAAACTGTGGAATTTTCAAGTAGCGAAGTAGAATGGCATCGTTTCTATTTATTTAATAGAAAAGGCTATTGCGATGGCGTCTGATTGTTGCCTAATGTTCTACGAGTATACTGTTAATAGTGCGAGGAAAGAGCAGAGATTGTAATTATTTATGAAATTTTAAAAGAGAAAAAAAAAAGAAATTAATATTTGTCAGCATTTTATTATCTCCCTCAAGGTTTTCCAAATTTGATTGGTAGTTGTATAACCTCTTCTTTTTCTACTTAATTATTTTAGTGACTTCAGGCTATATCCTACACGGAGCAAAGTACCATAGAGGGAATCTTATGTAAATACACTATTTACCTACACCCTACTTTCTCCCAAATAACTATCGATTTTTTTGCGTGAAGAAACACAATACGGCATTTTGTCTCGTAAGAATATATAAAATAATACAATAAATAATTATTTAATCAACAAAATATAATAATTACATTCTCTATACATAAATGCAATCTCAATATTCTTTGTAAACGTTCTCTCTACCACCCATACGTGCGATCCATAAAAGGATATTTCGACAATTTTGTCTCGATATTATCATATTTTTTCAAAACAAAATAACCAGGATAAAAGCAACCCCAAAATATTTCAGTATCTAAACCAGTTATGAAACATCAACTATGTAAAAACATTTTTTAACTTGTTAACGCGATTGTCAATCGCGTTAAAGTAGCGTTACGGGAGCGAGAGGCATTTTTATTTTTGACACTGAATTTTTTATATTTTTTGTTCTAAAATCCAATATTTTCAACCCATTCCTCTGATTGTATGTCAGAAAAATGTTTTCTTTTATTCTCAATCCTGATTTTAGGCTATTGTTTGATTCATCCGCTTTGATTTTTATATACTTGCAAATGTATCATAATTGATTGTAGTTATCAACGAATATTTATGTATAATTTCTTAACTGTACTTATTTTAATTTATTATTAATTATTAATTTATTTATTTCTTTGATGTAAGTCATGATTGTGCGTTCAATTTTCACTCGAGGAAGTTTTGAGATGGAGATTTTTTGTTCTGGAAATAACGTAAAGCAAGATGTTAATTTTCGACACTCAACCCTCAATGCCTCTGGAAATCAGTGAAAAATGTGGACCGGAAGTGCCTTTATAGAAACAGAATATATTATTATATTATATTTACAACTTAATATTATGTATAATTTGGACACTATACATGTGTAATGTTTATATTATCGCTTTATATATTTGAGCTTTCAATTTAAGACGTTTTTTTTTCATTTTTTCGCTCAAGTAAAAAGACACAGCGCACGGCGCACACACTAGGTTCTCATTTTCAAGTTCTCTCTGCCTATCATTCCATGTGCGGTATACAGCGTGAAGCTAACTTGATTTGATTTGTAAAAACAACAAACAAAAATGAAAATTTAACAACATGCAACCCGAAGCCGGTCATTACAAATTTATATGACTCGTTAAAATACGAGGGCCTATTACGAGGCTGTTCACACTCGTAAATATCGAGTCCTGCTGGACCAAAATTAATGTGATTAGGTTATGAAAGTGCTTGTGTGGCTTTTATTTCCACAACTTAACGTTAAATATGTAGGATGAAAATGTTTTCATTCATTAAATTGGCAAAGTTAATTAATTGTTAAAAGTTTTTTTTATTTGTTTCTATGTATGTACTAATTAATGTCTATTGTGAGAGAAGTCCATGAAAATAAAAAATGTTACTTCAAATTGAACAGAATAAAAATAAATTTTCGTTGAATTTTGGTACTTATAATTAGTGCTGTTATTATTGTTTTTTTTGTTATATTTGTTTTTTTTTAGCTTCACGCTATATACCGCACATGGAGTAGGCAAAGGAAACTTTGGCGCCTAGTGTTAAGGCTCTCCGTTCCATTTTTCAATTTTCGCCGAATTTAAGGCAAAGCTTGTTGAGTAGGAGAAATCAACACCATGATTTGCCACGTTAATAAAGCGAGGAAGTGAAAATAAACATAAACATTTTATTTGAAATCTTTAAATATTTCTTTTTTCAAGCGGGGATCGAATCAACAACTTGTCGCCTTTACAGTCACTCGCTTGTGCCCCTGCGCCACGACAGGCCTCTATGTGAATATAGGTTTCTATTTTCTATATTACTAAATTTAGAAACGTATAAAAATTTGAACGAAGCAGGTTTTGAACCCCCGCCTCTTGGCATCCGTCCAAGCACTCTGACCAACTAAGCCATTCGTTGTCATCAAGCTCGGTCGAAATTTTTATACGCTTGTTACAACTAATTTATGTTGTTAGCATCTCTGTAGGGAGATTTTTTACAAATTTCCGCTACCCAAAGACAATTCGTTAGAATTATCGTTTGGCAAGAGAGAATGCTATTTATTAAATAATTTTACTATTTTTAAAGTGTTATTACACACTTATTTTATCGAAGAACACCAAATCATACAGTTTTAATGTATTGCCTACGAATTCATTAAACCAAACCAATAAAAAATATATAATTACGAAATGTACAAAATGTTTGCTTATTTTGAAATTTGGGTGAAGATAAATAGTTAATTGAAATAGTGATTTAAATTTGTGTCTGGACAATATTTTAAATGGGTTGTAGTGGTTCAGTATTTGTGATGGTTGTGAAACTCGCAAGTTCCATAGATGTACATGAATATTAGAATTTAATACGGATTTACTAAAAGAAATAAAGATTCAACAGTAAGATTTAGAATTATTTATAACACAAATATCTTCATGCAAACTGTTCCGCTGACCAGAATAAACGTAAGAACAATATAATGTGTTTTATGCTTAACTAATTCTAACTTAAAATATTTCGCTGTACCACGGCGTTTAATACTCTGTTGTGTCATCCATTATTCTAACAGAAACTAAAGGTCCTAATGGTGAACTGTCAAAAAAAGCTGTCAACAGATTTTCGAATCGCTTATATTTTTTTTCTAAATAATAATCTGATACTTGTTTAACAACAACCGAATGGTTTTTAACAGTCTTTTATTTATTATTTATTAATTCATGGGGTTCCGCGTAATTCCCCATAGTAATTCACTCTGTTCACATTTCCTGCTGCTTTTCAGATGATCACGATACTGGCAGTCACTCGAAAAGCTGGTCTAATATATTGATTGGCGGGCGCGGCTTTAGGTGGAGTGCTGTCGAAAACTAGTGATACGATAAAAGTTTTTTTTTAGTGGTTAACACGCAAATTTGTCTTCTCGGGGTTGAAGTCAACCAGGTTCTTTTTACCCTATCCGGAGACATTCTAGAGGGATGCCTCAACGAAAGATACAAGTTGATTTCGGCGCTAGTCGACGTTTTCCCGAGAAAGTCTTGCACAGTCGGAGTATACAGCGTCCACAGTGTTATTATTTGCATAACAATGTATGTTAGAGTCCTCTATCATATCATTGATATGCAAGAGAAACAGCGTTGGGGACAGCACGCAGCTTTGTGGGACGCCGGCGTTCACAGTCATGTATTTGAAGCAGAAGCCGTTGGTTAGCGGGTGCTCATAAGACATGATAACAAATTTTCGATTTATAAGTGGAATAGACAGAGAGAATTTAGTCAATCCTAGTGTTAAGACACTCTGTTCCCATAAAGCACTCCACATTTAGGACATGATTAGAGAAGGAATTTTTAATGACGACAAAAGCTTTAATTAAAATTAGTATTATCTTAAATAGTGATCCTGATCTTTGAATACTGTCGAATTGAACCCGTGTTCAGCAAGCTTAAGTACAAATATTGGTAATATGGTATTGGTAGTGCGGAGGGTTTACATTTTATGAAAACGTAGAAATCTTTGAATGTAGAGGGATATGAGCCGGCATCTCTTGGTTACCTTCCAAGTGCTCTGGACAACTAAATCGTTCGTCGAAATTCTTATATGCTTGTAGAAACTTATTTATATTATTTGGCATCTCCATTGAGACATTTTTGTAAAATTTCTGTTACCCAAAGATAATTGCGTAGTCGTTGCGTGACGCGTATTAGCAATTGACATGAGATAATGTTGTTTATTAAATATTATTAATATACTGTGTATATAAAGTGATATTCAAAACTAAGAAAAGAAATAAATAGCAAATTTGTTTTTCCTAATAAAATATACTTTCATAAGTTTAAGAGGTCATTATAAATAACTTCAAAATATTAGATATTTTATTCTTTGAAAAGATTTAATATGAAACTGAATGCAAAGTAATCTTTCCTCGACGCATACAAACTTGTAACCGATCAGTCGTGACTAACGCGAGACCAATGACGGCTAAATTGAACACACTCACAAGGATGAGATTAGCTATATCTATCTTTTATTATTGAGTACAGAATTGTTAATGTTCATTTGTATTATTTTTCTAGATTCATATTTTTTGTGCCTTCAAACTTTTTTCTCTAGTTGACAGAAGAAACCTAGTGTTAATACACTCTGTACTCCGCTTGGCTCGTAAATTTGAAATAATGTGACGGAGCTAAGCCTATAACCACTGTCTGTATGTTTAGATTGAAACATTGTTCTGTTTAATTGCCTTAATTATTTGTTAATTTATTTGTTTTATTTACCACATATCACATACCTATCCTCTTCCTTAACAACCCAGTGTTGCTGGATAAGACTTTATAGCTAATAGTATCAACATGAAATTCAAATACAAAAAAGTGAACTCGACATGAATGTGACTCATTTCATTCATGCCAAAGGTCTATATGCTCTACAAATAATAAATCTTAACTTAATGCTGTTATAATTAAAAATAATAATATAAAAGTTTTTCTACATAATTGGGAATGATAAGAAAATCTCAACATATCTTAAGAACGAGGAAAATGACACGTTTCAAAATTGATTCTTCTGTTATTTCCCTTATTACGTGACGCTTAAATATTAGGAAAAATATTAGTATTTTTTTAAGCCATTATGGAGCAGTGACACAGGATTTGTGATATATTCGTAGTCATAGATTTGATTCTCACTGAAAAGTTGTATTTAATTTTTTATATTTATTTATTTATAATAGAAGCCTGACATACCGACGCTCAAGGGTGTGACTATAAATACAGGTTGAGGGTTCGATCTCCATTGAAATTAAATATTTAATATTTGCTAAATATTCATTTCTTCGCTCTAAGGCAAAGAGTGGCGTTGAATGCCGTAACTCAACATGCAATGCTTGACGAAAAGTAGAGAACAGGACAACGGAGTGTCTTAACACTAACGTTTCAGAGTACAGTAAGTAGCGTAAGCCTGTCGACCCTGCCATGAGATAGGAGTCAAATAATAACCACTGTATATCGAAATTCAGTACCCAAATATATTTTTCACCATAACATCACTCTCTTAGTCCAGATGCTTATTAATCTTACGAAAAAAGCCCCGACATCAGATTACTTTCTTGATATCAGATAATAACGTACATTTCATTTGTTACATGTCACAGTCATTTTTAGAAAGGTCATCTATCACTAACTGTCGCTTAGTGATAGAATGAAATAATATACCAAAAGCAATATATTTTGTATTTATTTTTATCTTTTATTATTCTATTTGTACGTTTCATTTGTTGTTTTGTTCAGCTTCACGCTGTATCCTGCACATGATCGGGTAGATAAAAGTAACTTGGAAACTTAGTGATAAGACACTCCGTTCTGTTCTCGACTTTCCGCCGAATTGAAGAAATTACATGTTTAAAGTTGGCGGAACACAACATTTCATTTCAACAAATTAAATGTTACACTGCTTCGAGAGTGGATCGAACCAACAGTCTGTCGTTTACGATTACTTATTTTAATTTTATTTTGTTATTTATGTGCAGACCACAGTTTTTGGCTATATAATATATCTCATCCATATCCTTGTAGTTGCCCTAGCTATATATATATATATATATATATATATATATATATATATATATATATATATATATATATATATATATATATAGATATATATATATATATATATATATATATATATATATATATAT
>DWMZ01000437.1:0-22941 GCA_018249855.1 Eueides tales michaeli | reverse complement strand
GCTAACAGCGGAAACTGCCATCTTGTTACGTTAGATATCAGGAAATATTTGCAAATGTATGTGATTTTGCTGTCTGCTTATATATTTAAAAAGTTTCAATTTCTTTTAATAATTACGATCTTTAAATAAATGAGTACGTAATTTCTGTGAAGATTGTGAGACGAAGAGTTTGTCAATAGAATTTGAACCTGCACCAGCGCCGGTTGTGCCTCGCGTCGTACCAAATATGCCTCTTGCAATGCCCATCTCAGTATTTACATATTTATGGCCAGTTGTGTTGTAATTCTTATACACATATATACATATCGTATAAATTTAGGATAATTTGAATATTTGTACCAATCTAGAATATGTAATGAATAATCATAAAAAATCACGGCTACTGCATAAGGAAGGCCAACGCTAGCGAATACGATCTAAAATCTGAAAATAACGTAATATTTCCATAAACAGCGTGTTATTGTGTAAGGCGTAGTGATGAGGTCACAATTTGGAGTGACTCAAGTTTCAAGGTGACGGCGGATCTGTGACCGGCCCCATAATGAATACCATCTCCGTCCTCCTCCTACTCATGTAAAATATTAAATACTTGCTTATTATTTGGTAAATTAGTGTCTTTGACACTACTACATTACTACAATACTGTGATCCTGTGGCCCGTGGCAATCTCAGTTTGAACAATTGTTAAATAGGCGACCAGATCGGTTACAGGGTGATTAAGTTATTTATATACATTGCATTATGAAATGTATATTATATTGGTATAATGAAATTAATTGATGACATT
Source organism: Eueides tales michaeli (assembly GCA_018249855.1). Lineage (NCBI taxonomy): Eukaryota > Metazoa > Arthropoda > Insecta > Lepidoptera > Nymphalidae > Eueides > Eueides tales. Next base: position 22,154 of record DWMZ01000437.1, on the reverse strand, counting down.
TTGGTAGCAGGTATAAAAATCTCTAATCAGTATTTAATGATATTAAGGCAATATCATTACGACAAATAGACGACGATAACAAGATATTTTCTAATACAATAAAAAAGCGATATATAACCCACTTGAATTATCTACATATTTTTTAGGCGTCATGTATTCAGGCAGACAGGACAGGTATATTGGCGTTTCTTATAAATATAAGAAACGCCAATATACCTGTAGTCAGCTAAAGCACTCACAATGTGTCATGAGTTATACACATATTTTTTCTTATGAATCAAGGGAGCAAAGCCGCAATAAATCCTAGTACACGCTACACCTTGTATATAGCGCGGTACTCGAACACCGGCCACAGCCCGCCATCAGGGGGACGGACAAAGCCCTCCATTTCCGGGTCACCGGCGCTTATTGATTGAGCTACTTTTTACTACAACAGTGATAGACGTTTCTCAATTGTATTGTATAGTAAATGTAATTGAGGAATGATAAACTAGCTTATTGATACTTATATATCACACACAAAGTAAAATAATCATATATCTATTATATTTAGGGTAGGTCTCGACCTTGATATTTTCTTTAAAATAAGTATTTAATTTAATTTCGATGTTTTTGTAGTATTTTTTTTTTGTATGAAATAGAATGGTATATCAGAGTATGGTAATATTACATTTCATACAAAAAAGAAAAATATCATCAAATCTTTATACGGAGCAATAATGACATAAGAAATATTAGTTTACTTGTAGTATTGTAGGGAATAGTTTTTCCAATCGTGGGAAAGTTCACCAGCTAAAGGTCAAAAGGTCAAATCAATGATAGGTACGTTAATTGCTTTCTCCCTCTTGTTCTAGCTGTCCCCCGCACATGGCGGGTGACAGAGGGAACTTGGCAACCTAGTGTTAAGACACTCCGTTCCGTTCCCTACTTTCTTTCGAAATTGAGGCAGTGCGTGTTGAGTGACGAAACTCAACGCTACGATTTGCCTTCATACCAGAGCAAATAAATGAAAATATTTATTTTAAAAATATTAAATATTACATTTCCTCAAGTGGAGATCGAATCCGCAACCTGTCGCGTTCACAGTCACACTCTTGTGCCCTTGCACCACGACTGACTACAACTGCTAAGCCAAATTATTTTCTTTCAAATATATAAGAATTCTTAATTAATTTAGTACAGAAAAAATCTCACAATATCAATTATACAAATAAACACGATAAAAACCAAATAATTAATACAGATAGTACTCAAGGCGACGTTCCGTATTAACGCACCGTATTTGGGAGATACTTACACTTACAAAAACGTACATACATACATACATACATAATACTCGTGAGTAATCAAACTAGTATGGGCAAAGCTCTGCTGTACTTGTTTAATCGGTAATTATTATTTACATTCATTACCGCGTCCTGTCTCACGGTCAAGTTTGTTTTTTTTATAATGGCTTCTTCAGAACATTTTACCTACAACAGTTTTATCACATTCATAAGTTAAATTTAAATAGAAGAATAAAGTCGTTTTCATCCATTGTGTTTTTTGGTTTTACACCGTATCCCGGACACTTCTTTGCTTTTACCCCGTTACCAGAGCAGAAGAAAATAGAAAAATCAAATAAATATTGAATATATTGTCGCGTTAGCAGTCGCACGCGGGTGTCCCTGCGGCACTTCTTATTTATTTATATAGAATTTGAGTGTCTTAAAACTACAAACTCCCTTTTATTCTATACATATTCGGAGCAAATCTTACGAAATGTCTCCTTGCCTCCAGTAAGTTGAAGATACTACGGTACGCTTACATAATACTGACGAAGCTCTACGTAATTCGGCACACGAGAGTACAATCACTCACGTCTCCCAGTGACCCCGCGTCCCCACGCCGGACCCAAAACTATTAAAATTAAATTATAATAACAATAAACAAATTAAAACGCCTACAGATTTATTATATATATTATAGAGACTTAGTTAGCTATGAGCGCAGTACGTAGGCTCCACCTACTCGTAAATGTGTTCCTGCCTCGGGCTGTGAGTGGGTGTAAGTTACTACGCGTTTATTAATTAACTTAATCATATATTAATTAATTTAATCATGTTTAGTGAGAAAATTATAAAATATTCAAATGTTTCAAGTATAAAGATTTGAAATATTTCTTATTTCAGCATAAAGCTGTATTCCGCACAGAGCATGAGAGGCAGAGGGAGGGACACGCACTCCCCGTTAGTTATTTACGTAAATAATTTACTTCAAAAAGAATATTTATCCAAATTTATAGATTCAGTACAAAGTTTTAATCACATACCGTTCACATTTATGAGACAAACGTCTCAGGTAATCTTGAAATTCATAACCGCAGTATCTAAAGACTTAACAACATCAACACAAGCAAACTTCTCATAGCCGACTTCTTATGAAATTGTCAATAAAATCTAAAAATAATATTATAAAAAGAGCAACCGTCGAGCTTCAAGTGCCAGCGGAGTCTCATCAGAACTGCTCTCACAGAACTGGTAGGCTCGCATTGGACGAACAACATTGACCTTTCGATGTTAAATTTATTCCACTTGACTCGAGAGTCTCGCGAAGGCCTAATTGAACAAAGTATACTTGAATTGGTTTCTGTGGAGTATTATTTTATATCTTGCTGTGTCGGTGGTTGCCAGTTCAATGTTCACTGAGAACAATATATGTACGATGATTAAGACACGACATTACCTCAAATGTTTTGTGAAAAGGATATTTTATTATTATTATTTATTTAATTATTAAAATAATTAAATAAATATTTTTTTTATTATTATTCTATTGAAATTAAATAATAAATAGAAAAAATACGTTCATTCTTAATAAAATATTTACATATGTAAACAAAAATTAACTCTTTCCGCTTATATGTAAATAAAACATAATCAATTTTTCGTTATAAATATAGTAATAGAATAGTAAAAAGTTATTTAGGAAATTAAATCGACTACAAATGCCTGTTAATTACGTAGACATCATATACGTAGGTGATAGGTATGTCTCTCCCAGCTGATAACCTTATTTTTTGGTACAAATCGGTTAAATACCAAGATCTCACATATCATTCTTCATTCCAAGCCATAACACAAGGTACTCATGGTCATGTTAATTGGTTTTACAAATACGTAGCGATGTTTACATTTAGTAATGCACCGAGCATTTCGCTTCCTGAGAGAAGACAATCAATCGGTCATCGATACAATAATTATTTCTAACTTTACACATCTCACACATACTACAGAAAAACCAGAATGAAAGCAAAATTAAACCAATCTGAGCGGGTATCAAACCCACAACACACGATTAGGACCCTGTCCCGCTGAGTGACGGTAGCATATATAAGGATCCTCTGTCCCGCTGAATGATATATAAAAAATTAAAGTGTACGTGAAAACGTCCCGCTGAATGATATATAAAAAATTAAAGTGTTTGGAAATACAACAAGATTAAGAGAAACCGTTGTACTTAAAATAATTAAATAGGATATTTTAATTATTTAAGCTATAGATACACTGTATCCAGACCAGAGGGCAGATGACCTAATGTCAAAACCCTGTTCTCCATTGAGTTATGGTGCCCAATGGCCCGAGTGTTCTATCATAGCGAGGTAAGAAAATAATCCACCAAAATGGGAATCGACCCATTATTATTCTATTTATACTGTCGCTACATCTCTGCTCCAGGACAGGATAACATTTTTTTTAACTAAAATTCGTATACATTTTAGCAAAAAGCTACTAAAATATCGATCTTCTGATAAGTCAACGACCTATTTCATTTCCTTGGTTCGCGTGACAAATTTATATTAGTTTAGTGACAAGTTCCTGAATTTTATTAGTTAAGTGAACGAATTATGGATACGACACGATTAGTGACGTTAATAAAAAGGACTTCGGCTCATTGAAATCATTATGTTATTTTTTATAGTAATTTCCTAGCGGAGTGACCAGAAAGAATGGAGTGCCACTTCTCTTACACTGTCATCAACATCTTTGTATCTACAAATGTAGATATAATGTCATAAACAAAGGCCATCTCATTTACAAATAAAGCTTGCCTGTAATGCCGTAACACGATGACAAGCTAAGACAATTAAGATTAATTACTCTTGTAGGTATAGAACAAAATAGTGGGGTACGGTATTTACACCTCAATAAGAAACATATGTAGGTATACATTTATAGCTAGCGACTGGCAAGTGGCTTCGTCTGCTTTAATTAACTTATTAATATTCTAATAACATAATCATTTAAATCAATGTTTCATCAATATTTATACATTGGAAATAAGGTTCAACCATTTTACAAAATTATTATTTTTTAGTAATGTTAAATAATTGTCAATCATATAATTTATATATATATATATATATTTATTTATGAATTTATTTATATAAATCATAACTACATTTAATTTGAAGAGAAGTTTGTCCAAATCTTGTCGTAAAATTTGGTTAGTCGGAAAAGGAGTGTCTTAACACTAGGTTCACGTCTATGCGCTGCTCACATATGTACAATATATTCATCAATATATACGGCGTAAGCACATATAAAATAGAGATACTTTAAATCTGTTCTTAACTTCTCGCGTTTTCAGATTGGCGATTGACGATTGGCGAAACCTAACGCCGCACATGAAAATATGGACAAAAAAGATATTATTCGTCATATAGTCAATGAATATATAAACTGTCAACTTCCCAGCATTCAAACAAGTAGTAACACCTTAAAAGGAAGCAGAATGTATTGAATCTGGTTTATAATTGCTGTCCTTGAACGTGAACAAGAATTATCGATACTTTAAGTAATACATGACGCCATTACGGAGACGATGTTGTGTGTCAACGACGACGGCGGTTGCAAGTTTGATTACATACTGAAGGAAATTACAAAATATGTGCGGTCCGGGCTGCATGTATCCAATGGTTGGTTAGTTTTGATCATCAAACACAATCAAGATAGTGTGTGTTTGGCTTAGGTCATTAACTCAGTGGTTACATTGAAATTTTTCAGTACCACATGTCCCTTCTGTGCCTTTTAATATCATTGTATAAGTATCCTGTCGACTAATGCTTTACGTCTTCTCTGGTGCAATACATCTACATACATTAATGAGTCAAAGTCGGAACGCTTCTGACTGATTGACCATTATGATACTTGTGAATTGACATTCCAACCAATAGAATTTTTTCGTCTCACAACTGACCCTTAGTGCGATCACCAGAGAGAACGGAGTACTTTCACCTCTTGCTTTATCACCAACACGCCCACATCCACATACATACATCCAGGGTATTCTAATGCTTTTACATGGTCTTTCTCCAGTATCATCCATTATCGCATCATGCTGCATACCGCATAGAGCAGTGTATCCAAAGGAACCTAGTATTGAGACATACTGTTCACCGAATTCCGCCGCCCTATATACTTTTTAATTAATTAATTCTCTCGAATGAACTGTACAAGAGTTTGTTAGTGTGCCCCTGCACCACAACGCAATACAATGAATTTATTAATCCTATAATACACACGAAATATGTAAATATAAAATAATCATAAGAATGTCTCCACAAAAGCCTGCGAGATGTACGAATTTCCTTCACCAGTCTCACGTAGCGTCGGTACAAATCAATATTGAATCACACTTCACGTCTACTAGACTTATTGGACCATAAACTAGTAACAGAATACAAATAAAATAGAGTTATCTTAAAAAATGTATGGATTTTAGGATGATTCAATAAATAAAGTTGTTTTATTACTACTAAATATAAAAACAAGTGTGTTCCTATGTGTGGAATAACATTTTAAAAATAGTAAAAAATATTTTATTACTTTATTTAATTAGTTTCCGCCCGCTGTTTTGTTTGTGTGATTTTCGATGTTACAATACATTTTGATCGTGAAATCTTAAAAAAATAATACAGATTACTTTTCTACTGAAAGTTTCCTCACTAAATAATTGTTTGTATTAGCTTCACGCCGTCGGCAGAGGAGCACTTAGGAACCTAGTGTTAAAACACTCCGTTTCCCACTTTCATATTATTTTACTTTTTTCATTTACAATTTAGAAAGTATCAAATGTCTGGTAAACTTTTTATTGATCTCTGGGTATGAATCAACAGCTACATGATAACACCCACACAAAACACGAGTACATTATACTTTTACGAGAAACAAACCAAATAATTTTTATGAGATGTCTTTTACATGAAATCGAATATATTTCTGCCATAGAGGCACAAGCGAGCGCGCTGTAGCGCGACAGGTCGTGGGTTCGACATCGAGGAGATGAAATATTTTCATTTCTTCAGTTTGGTAACGAGACAAAGCCAAAGGCGGCGCATTTCCTCAATATCGTCGGAAAGTGGCGAACGGGAGTGTCTCAGTGTCTTAACACTATTCCCCAAGCTCTCTCTATCTAATATTTTGCAAGACGTCTCATATATCTTGACATATGTGTGCAGTATGTACTGTAGTACACTACAGCCGCCTAGGCGCTCTATGACTCATACAATTCAAACAACAAACAATATTAATTACCTACATATTTTAATGCTCGCAGTCGTATCGGATGTTTTAAATATCTTTGCCTTGTTCAAGTATTTCATTAATGCCTCCCGCCATTATGTGACAATGTTAAGGATTTTTAGTGCATTTTTTAATAATACGATTTGAACCTGTGCTGATCGCCAGTAGACATTGGACTGTTCCCAAGAGGCGCGGGTTCAAATCCAGCTGCGTTCATATTTTTATACGTTTTCTATAAAAGAAAAGTATTTTTTAATATGTATTTTTTATACCTACATGATGTTCCTGGTCGATTTCCACTAAATATATATTTGTACCTCTTTGATATTAGAAAATTGGAAATAAGTTACTTTAATTTATTTATTTTGGGAGGCTTGTGGTAAAACAGGGCTGCGTAAACACGACCGGTTGTGGGTTCGATCCCCACTCGAGGAAATAAAATATTTGATATTTTTCATTTCTTCGTTCTGAAAACAAAACATAGCGCAACGTTGGGATCTGGCGGAAAGTGGAGAACGAAACTTTAATAGGAACGGAGTAGAGAGATTTAATATAAACTTAAAGTGAAATTACCATCTCTGAGTGCCGCCGTAATTTTGGACCGATCGAGCCGATATATTTTCAATATTTAAGTAGAACTTTAACTTCTGATTTTTTTATAAGAAAAAAGACTTTTTTCTTATTATTCAGGCTTTAACTATAAAAACGCGTGAAAATGGATAAATTTATTTCTTTTTACGGTACTAATGACATTGCATGGATTCATGCATGCGCTGAGATAACACTTGTTTATTGTTTACAACGCGATAATATTGCTAAGTTGTTTATATTGTTTTACGTACAATGCAGTGGTCTATTCTCATTTACTGCCTATTTTCTAGCGTCTCGATATATCGCTAGCGGGGTAGCTAAAGAAAGATGGTCAAACCACACTCGTCTAGCTCATCTACTCTCAATCTCAAACTAGTCCTCATAATCTTTACGCACCAGTCTTTTTGAAGGAAACAATATCAATGATATTGACTTTCCTAATGCTTTTACATATTCTTGCTAATTATATGTCTTAAACATAAAGAAACATTTAAAGAAGCAGTTTAAAACAGCTTGTGAAATCAGAATAAAAAAACAGTTGATCAGTGCGCATTCTTTGTAGACATTTTTCTTTCAATTTCTATTTTGTTTATTTGAAAGGGGCAAACAAGAGTAGATATCACTTGATGGTAAGTGATCAACGCCATCCATGTGAAACATAAGAGGAGCTACATCTGCGTTGATGGTCGAGGTGCAGTTAACGTGGACGTGCTTTTTGACGGTATCTATCTGATAATGACCTAGAAACAATATTGCAGGCAGGCTATTCCACAATTGTGTGACGCCCCGAGACATAGAAACTTCGTTCCGAAACCGCACTAAAGAAGATACAATCAAATAGTTTAAACAGATATTGGAATACACCAGCTTAAAGATAACAACAGATCTCTATATGAGGCCAAACCTAGGTCTTTCACTACGTCAATTGGTGTAATGTGATAAAATAATTAAACTCTCTAATATCTCTACTCTCTCTATAATATCATAGTTTTAATATAAAAGTAAAAGAAGATATGTAATGTAATTTGTAATCTCTCGTGAAGGTCATACAAAAGTATCAAATTAAAAGTTATTGTTATAATTATGATGAACAGAAGAAGCAATGACTTTCTAACATTTTTATAAGCTTTATTACGAGAAATAAGAAAAATTAAGAGTCATGGGGCACAGTGGATCATGGTAAATATTATGTAGTTGTAGGTTCAATCCTCGCTCAGCAAACCTAATTATTTTTATTTTCTGTATATATAATGTTTATTATTGAAAGAAGATTGTTTTAATATAATCAATTACACTACAGATTAGAGAAATAATATTATAACATTTTATTATTTTTTGTATATAAATTTCTTTTATTTATGACTTTTGCTATATTAAGGCAAAGCGCGGCGTTGAGTACCGCTACTCAACACGCAATGCCTCAAAAATCGGCTGAAAGTGGGGAACGGAAGTGGAACGGAGTGTCTTGACACTAGGTTCCCGGGTTCCCTCTGCCTACCCTGCCTTCTGCGTGAAGCTATATTAACCTATAAATCAAATAAAAACAAGCTTATATTAAATATATTTCAAGAAACAATACAAGTTTTCATACAAGAAAATACAAAACAACTCATAGTTCATTGCTTAACTTGTGTTGTTGGTAAGTCAAGTATGCCATTGTTCATGTCTTGTGAACTACTGAACAAATCTATTTACAGTTACTTGTACACTATTTTGTAATTTACAAGTTACAAGTTACACAAAAAATATTTTATAACAGATTCTAACAAGAATTACGTATATATAAGGAATATATATAGGAATATTTTGTATATTTTATATAAAATACATGATTCATTGTTGGTATTTTAATAATGATTATTGTAAAGTTTTTGTAGGTAACACAGTCAGCAGTTTAAGTGTCATTAGTAGACAATAAGTAACAATGCTCACAAAGATAATTCAACATACCTATAATGTTGTAAACTTACGACTTACGAAATTTGTTCAAGTGATCAAATTAATGTAATATTGGACACAACAAATGTTTTCAATTAGTTAATTATATTCTCAGTCACAGTTTAAAATGTGGTAAAGTAAGCAGGGTGAACGAACGCGAGGTTAAAGGCGGAACGATCCAAGTTCCATCTTGGAGTACCCTGACTTAGTTAATGCTTGTTTAGCTTCACGCTGTAATCGCGTTTAGCAAAGTAGGCATCTATTGTTTAGAACCTCCGTTCCTCACACATCGCTGAATTTCCGAGCCACTGCGTGTTGAGTGGCGGAACTCAACGCAGCGTATTGTCTTGTTACCAAAGCGGTGATATTTAAATATTGAACAAATCGTTCCTTATATTATTTCACATGCATACATGGTGCCACTGTGCCACGACAGTCTAATGCTTATTTACTCTTCCGTAAACTTACCAGCAGTTGAGTTTCTTTACGGCAGACAGGTCGGACTGTTTAGATCTAGCGATCACCATCTCCTCCGTGAGGCGGGCCATCGCACCGCACTGTGCACTGCACGACAATATAACAATGAGAGCTTATTAATTATTATCACAGGGTTACATCGGAGAGAGGTCGCGGCCGCTCATCTTATACACTATTGAATACCGACACACGTCCACACGCGACGGCGCCTGAATAAAACTAAAAACTAAATGTGAAAAGAAAACAAAAGCGCTCGGAGACGTTCATGTCGTTTGTATCAGATACTTGTACCGTAACATATCTTATTGTTGTTAAACTGTCGTAATTAAATTTTGTATTACGGTATATTTATATATTTCTTATATTTTCAATTTTTCTTTTACTGCAGTAATCGTTGCAATTGTTGCAAATAATAAACATATTATATAGTAAAATAAATACACATGTATATCAATTTGATAATAACAAATCCATTTTTCATGTTTTTATGATTCTATGTTATGATATTAGATAAATTTTACCAAAATATTGTACAGGGTCGTTTTATAAATTCTGCTTACAGCACTTACGACGTTTCAACTGCTACCTTGGAGTCCGATTTAGTGAGCGTGCCAACATTTATCAGCTGTATTAATAATTAAGACCCCTTGTGAGTAGACTTACGAATTCAACATATTAAACATTACAGAGCCAAACATTTTATGATATAAACATGAGCGCAGTATATGTGGTGTAGTCGACGACGATGGTAAAATGCTTGTATTTCAAGCATTTTCCGCAATCGAGGAATGTGACATTGACGTGGAACGTCAAAATAACGTCAATAGGTAAGCACTAGTCAAGTCACATGTGACTTCAAAGGCCATTTTCCGAGTTACCGAAACAGTAAAAACGACGTTTGAACTGCTAACGTGGGGTCTGATTTAGTGAGCGCGCCAACATGTCAGCTATATTAATAATTCGGACCGCTTGTAAAGGTCCTTATGGATTCAGCAAGTTAAACATAACCAAACAGGGCGTTTTTTGGTAAAGATGGTAAAATACTTATATTTCAAGCATTTTTCATAATCAAAGAAATTGACGATAGTGACATTGTGGAACATGAATGCTTACTATGCTAACACTCCGAGTTGTCAGTTCTTTAAGCACTAGTTAAGTCACATGTGACGCCAGAGTCACACGAATTTTACTGTATCTATGGTACGCTATGACCGCTGTTTTGATAATTTCTAAAACGGTCAAAGTCACGCGAATTACACCGGACTTTGGTACGATATGAGCGCTGTGTGCACAATTCGGAAAACGGGCAAAATGATAGGATTTTTAAATGTAATAATGCAAAGTATTTTGTTATCTACGTTGACATTTAAAATTGTCAATGACACTGACATAACATGACATTGACATTCATGCAACTGAGTTGCATTTTTACGGTACATTGTGTTATTTTAAAATATAAATATTTCTTTTCTATTTAAAATGGATTCAAACGATGTATTAGAAGATAAGGACAGTGGCCCTGAGGTGCAGTTAAACCTCCCGGGGTCTGTCATCAGCCGGATTGAAGAGTTAATGGGAGGGACTGAACAGTTTGATAGCGACGAAGTTAGTTAAAAAATATTCTTACGTCCTTCTTATACTGTAACCTATTTGTTTTACATTAATGTGCATACATAATATGTCGTTAATGCACTATTTTACATTGTAATATTGAAGTAATCTTATTTTTTGTAGTTTGATGCAGTAGCCTACATAAACAGAGTGTTTCCAACTGAGCAATCTCTCTCAGGAGTTGAATCAGCGGCAGCTAGATGTGAATTTCGTTTAGCAAGTGTACAACATGACATAAGAAGGCTGGTCCGAGCTCAGCATGATCAGAGGGTTGCTGGACACCAGGCCCTTTTGGATGGCCAGCAATGTATTACTGAATTGGCTTTACAGGTAAAGTATTATGAAGAAATATAACATTAAATTTGAGAATAATGAGTAAGTATAAATTTTGTATGACACCATTTTTATCTTAGCACAATGTCAATTTCGAATCATTAGATGCATTGCATCCACAATATTAAATTTTAAACTTTATTTTTATATAAGTCTTTTTTTAAGTCCTAATATTTGTCTTCTTATTAACTATAAAAATGTAAATTTTAAGGTAGCAGATATTAACAAAAAAGCTGAAAGAAGTGAAAGTATGGTAAGAGAAATAACTGCAGAGATAAAACAGTTGGACTGTGCCAAGTGGAACTTAACTGCGGCAATTACTGCATTAAACCACTTGCACATGCTAGCAGGAGGTGCAGCATCGTTGAGGACTTTAGCTGAGAAAAGACAGTATAAGGAACTAGTGTTGCCATTGCAGGCTATTATGGAGGTAAGAATTACATAAAAGAACAAAATTATAATTTTATATTTAATTTAAATTTTTACTTACAATTTCATACTGCATTTAAATATGAGGACTCACAGTGAAACAAAGATTTGTTATATTTATTTCACATTTTTACATTCTATATATATTTATGATAATAATACATGAAAAAAATATTTCTGACTTTTGAGTAAAAGGGTCAATTTCATATGTATGTATGTGATGTTGAAATTGATTAATATTTCATTGAATACATTGAGTAAGCAAGATCACGTCAAGTCATTGTCCACTTGATTATCAAAACATATATGTACTTAATATATGTTTTTTATAAGTAGTTACCATGACAAATTGATCCCACAAAGAGTTTTTAAAATTTTTAATTTTTACAACATTTTTTTTACAATAAACATTTTAGGTACTTTTGAATAAAAATTAGATTGTAAATCAACCGTTAAACATAACATAACAAATTTTTCAGAATGTATTGATAAATATTCATATTTTAATAAAATATTAACAAATAAAAATTATTTGTTTATTATCATATTGTTAATTAGTTTTTTAGTTAATAAATGGAAATTTCAGTGTGTTCTTGGTAAAAATATATACATTTTTAATAATTACATGCGTTATTTACTTAAGTTTAAGATTTCGGAAGAAAATTTCACTGCTCGCGAGTAGTTTAAATAATATGACATTTTTTATCAAAGCGCGCCTGGCGTCAAGCGCTGTTAGAACACCGGGCGGCCGAGCGTCAGACTACATTGCAGCTTTGGTTGGTTAATTACAATTGCGAATAACAATTAAAAATATAATTATCAAATGAATTTTGTTCAAATTATAATTATCGAATGAATTTAAACTACTCGCGAACAGTGAAACTTTCTTCCGAAATCTTAAACTTAAGTAAATAATGCATGTAAGTAATAAAAATATATATATATTTTTACCAAGAACACACTGAAATTTCCATTTATTAACTAAAAAACTAATTAACAATATGATAAACAAATAATTTTTATTTGTTAATATTTTATTAAAATATGAATATTTATCGATAAATTCTGCAAATTTCGTTATATTATCTTTAACGGTTGATTTACGATCTAATTTTTATTCAAAAGTACTTAAAATGTTTATTGTAAAAAAAATGTTGTTAAAATTAAAATTTTTAAAAACTCTTTGGGGGATCAATTTTTCATGATAACTACTTATAAAAAACATATATGAACTTATTTTTATGGTCAAGTGGAAAATGGGGGGTCCACTTGACGTGATCTTACTCATTTGCAAATATTGGAGTGTTTCGGCCATTCTTATTTGTAAAATTTCAATATATAATTTTCCAAATATGAAAATAAAAATTAGTAAGGAAACAAAAAATTAAGATATGCGTCCTAATAATGATGTATGGATCATATTAGTAATATAGAGATAATATAACTAACAGTAAGTTGAGTAATGTTGAGTTTTGCCAGTTAAAACTCATAAACTCGAAAATTAAGCTGGGCATGAGAAATGCAATTTAAGCTTTTCTATTTTATTTGCTCTACCGACCTCTGCGGGATGTATATAAAGTGATGTATCAGCAGTGTCTCCTCTCCGCAGGTACTGGACCAACTAGAAATGTACCGCGACATCCGCGAGCTGAACACCCTGCGCGAGGAGGTGCACTCCATACGCGCGCAGCTCGCCACGCAGATACTCGCCGACTTCAAGGAAGCTCTTACTGGTGAGATGCAAATGAAGACAAATCAAATGTTAATATAGATTGCGGCGTTGATTTCCGCTACATATCGCGCAATGACATAAAGTTGACGAAAACTGAAGAATGTAATTATATTACTGAGAAGTGTCTTTACACTAGTGTCCCAGGTTCCCTCCGTTTATCCTGCGGTATGCGGGATGCAGTATGAACTTATAAAAAATATATCGTTAATACATTCGCATGTTTATACCAAATGCGATGTATGATTATGATATTATTCCAGCAATCATTTCTAATGATTAAGACTCTAACACAGTATATTATTATTAATTTTTTTCTTTAAATATTTACATAATTCTCACACTTGTTTATTATCCTACAGTGGTCGTTTGGTACTAGATTCCTAAGATAAGTCCCACTTCCTACAAAGTGCGGCGTGGAGCGCTTTGTCTTGTTACACACCACCACCACCACATGCCTTACTTCTTTTCCTTTAAATACATACAAGCGTTCATTGTAGGCAGTAGTAAGAGCAGCATATCGCCTCGTACTCTGAGCGAGGCGTGCGCGGTCGTGGACGCGCTGGAGCCCAGAGTGAAGCAGGACCTGATCAAGTGGCTCATCTCTTTGCAATTGCAGGTTAGTTGTGTGGCGGACGGAGAATTTGGACTAATCGTTGAACTTGCTATATATGTATGTCGCATATCGCAGGGCAGGCTGAGGGCACCTAGTGTTGAGACACTCCATTCTTCTGAATTCATTCAATTGAGTGGCGGATCACAACGCTCCGCTTTGTTTTATTATAAGAGCGAGGAAATGGTAATATTAAACAATGAATTTCTCCGTGTAGGAATTAAAACCGACAACCATTGCATCAATAGTCGTACGCCTGTGCTTCTGCGCTACGACGGCCAAATATGATTTTATTAAAAACTGCCCGCGGATTCGCACGCTTGAATTTTACTATTTTGTTTACCAATTTTAACTACTTTCTCGTTCTTATTACATTATCACTTTTAACCACATTTGTACATTGAAAACTGAAATATCAGCTAAATGAAAAAATAAGTAGCAAACTTAATAGCAAACACTAAATGTTAAGGTAAGATTGCCAATTTAATATTAGTGAAAACTGTACTTAAATCTGGTTAGCGCGTAACAAACGCACAGACAAATACACAAAAGTTTCAAAAATCACTATTTAGTGCCCTATAATTATGATGAGTATACACGGCGTAGGCAGCGCACGCCGATATAGCTCCCAATCAGCATAGTTATTTCAGACCTCTTTGATAAATACTGCCATACTTTAGCGTTGGAAAGTTTTAATATTTTATACACAAAAATTGAATCTATAAAAAAATCCATTATTAGGGGAAAAGACATATTTATAGTTGTTTATTTCAAAAAGAGTATCGTAAGATATACCCATTTAATGTGAGTGGACAGTGCGTGTTATAGTATTTTTTAAGAATATCTTGCTAACTATTGTTTAAGTACTTCATTGTTTATTTGATTCTTAACAAGGAAAATAATTTAATAAACATTTCATCTCTAGCACAAACACACTCGCTGAACACACTATATCTTTTGCATACAACTGTTGGGCTAACTCAACATATAATTTCCCCAAATTTGTCCGAAACATAAAGTCCTTGCGCACCATGTATGCTATTCACATGAAACGACGTCCTCCAGGAGTACGAGCACCTGTTCTCGTCGTCGGAGGAGCAGGCCTGGGTGCCGCACGTGGAGCGCCGCTACGCGTGGCTCAAGAAGCACCTGCTGCGCTTCGAGGACGCGCTCGCGCTCACCTTCCCGCCCGCCTGGAGGCTCAGCGAGAGGATCGCGCTTAGGTTTTGTAAGGTAATTTCATTAAAGTGCACACAGCAAACTATCTAAAACGCGAGTAGTGCATAATGTTGTGTTCATTAAAACAAATAACATTTATATCAACGAAAAATCTATTGTTATTAAGATATTTTTTTATAAGAGATACATTTTCAGCATACTATGTATACATTTGTTTTCTTTAGCTTCACGCTGTGAGACGCACGAGGGCAGAGAAAAGTTAAGAACCTAATTTTTAGACATTTCGTTCCCATTAACCCCACTTCCCACCTAATTCATAGAGCTTTCCATGTTGAGTGATGGATTTCAGCGCACCACGCTTTGCCTAAGGGAGGATATGAAAATATATTTCATTATAGTTTCAGTTGCACGCTAGTGCCACACTATCATGAACCGTCCCTTTAAAATAACTCAAAAATCTCAAAATAGCTGTTCCAGCATTGATAATTGCAAATATAGACCATAATAGTATCTTGAATTTTCGCAATTGTTACACATTTTAAATGAAACACCTTTAAACGGACTAATCGCGTATATTGAATTTTAAACATTTTTGGAAACCCGACGTTTCGAACACTTTACAGTAGTCCGTGGTCTACTCGTGACTACTGACCGGACGAACTACTGTAGAGTGTTCGAAACGTCGGGTTTCCAAAAATGTTTAAAATTCAATATACGTGATTAATCCTTTTAAAAGTGTTTCATTTAAAATATAGACCGAACATTTAAATTCAATTCTTGTTTAAAATTCTTTAATATGCCGGTAATATAATTATATGTGGCATATACCATATTATAATATATGTGACTGTACGGAAAACCTTTAAACTTTAAAACTTTAAACTTTATTTATTTATTTCACCATTAACAATTCCATGATACAGTTTTTTCTTCTTAAACATGTGTGTGTTATATTAGTTTTTACAATGTATGTGGATGCCACTGTTGCCGTACTAGGAGAACTGTATTAGGGCAATGTGACTGTACGGAAGAAAATATGATATCTTCAAAAATATAACATTATTTCAGATAACTAGACAAAACCTAAGCGAAATCATGCAAGCGCGTCGTAACGAGGTGGACGTGAAGTTGCTGCTATACGCCATACAGAAGACATACAACTTCGAGCTTTTACTGCATAAGCGGTTTGTTGGTGAGTAGACACACACGCACACGCACGCACGCTCGCAAGCACGCACGTACACACACACACACATAGACACACACGCACGCACACACAGACACACACCTACACAGAGACACACCCATACACACACCACCCAAAACACATGCAGACACACTTACGGAACTTACAGAGCTACCAATCGATATGACATGATGGACAGACAGACTAATAAAAATATCGTGTAAATAAGATAGAAGAACCCCAATAAAACTTTCTCGGCGCTATTTTCGCACTTTGTATTTCGTTACTAGACTCGCATCTACGTTAAGTTAGTCAGCTCGCTATCTCCTTGACGTGACACGGCCGACCGCCCCATCCCCTACTCCCGTTGTTGTCACGTCACAAAGTGTTACAAAATTACAACAGTATAATTATTTAATGTTTGATACTAAATAATATTTATCATGATTCTTAAACAAACTATGCAAAATTTATTTAAGAATCACGATAAATATACAACTTGACATGTTTCATCTTTTTATTATTACGGATATTGATCAACATAGTTGCAGAACTGCCTTCCTCACCAAATAGATGTTAGTTAGGCATACGTACAGACAGATAAACTGACATATTCACTGATAAACTCCACAAAGTCAAGCTGCTTTATACATTTGATAAATTACGTACGTAAGTACGTAACTTCACGACAACTTAATGTTACTTATATAGATTTTCCTCGTCTAGTTACGGGACAGAGCGCGGCGCTTAGTTCCGCCATTAAACCCGCAACTTCTCGAGAAATCAGCGGAAAATGGGGAACGGAAGTGTCTTAATGGGAACAGAATTTTTTAACACTAAATACTCAAGTTTTCTCTGCTTATATATAGGTAATGCTATTCGCGAGACAGCGTGAAGGTATAAAAAATATTATAAAATAGTGAACTGAAAATAGTATATTTATTTCAGGTACAGAGTTAGGTGCAGAGAACACAGATGATACTGAAAAGTTACCGCCTTTGGACGACGAAGAGAAGGAGGTAGGTGCTGTTGTTGTTACGAGTTGTGCTGGCACTCCACTACTATGCGGTTTTATACGGGTTTCCTTCCACACGCTACATATAGGTGAAACGGCCTTCCTGCAGCAGTATTTTTAGGCCGATACGACATGGCTACCTTCAAAAAGCGTCTGTCTCCACCTTAGAGAACGACAACGCATCTGAGCTCCTCTGATGTTGAGACCTCTGAGATGGGATCGTGGGCAGCGGTAATCAATCGTCTTCAGGAGACCCGTACGCTCGTTTACCTTGTGTGTTCCATAAAAAATGGGCACAAATCTAAGGATTTTTTATCGATCTCTAATTTATTTTTAACAGGTTTTTTTTCTGACTCTGCTTATTCAAAGCTCAGTTATGCCTCGCGAACTGTATGTATATTTGGTGTGTGCAGTCGTGGTCGTGGGTGGGCGCGATCGGCGCGTGCTTCGAGCCGCACCTGTCGCTGTACATCAGCAGCCTCGACGGCAACCTGCGCGCGCTGCTCGACCGCTTCGCGCAGGTACATATTGTTTATTCTACATTGGCGACTCGCCCGAGGCTTTGCCCCTTTAAAATACACATTTTTATTTACTTATCTCAATTAATTTCTTGTTCTAATAACATTATTACTTTTAAGACAAAATATATATTAAAAACACAATATATACAAAAAAAATCAACTAAATGTGTAGAAAAATTGTAGCAACTTCGTCGAACTCAATATGACGTAGCTTTAACTGATTTAAATAAATCAAATATTGCCAGAGAGTTACAAAGCAAATAGTGAAAACTGAACTTAAATCTGATTAGAAACTTTCCGAATTATTATTAAAATGTTAGATTCTTACATATGCAAGTAGCGTTTTGTCGTAATGTCACTTTAAATAAAATTTTCTTCCTTCTCATCTTTGGTTAGGAATTCCAAGTTCGAACTGACCCAGCTACTTAAACATTTATTTGTTTCATCGTTCCTTTGTTTTTTCTTCTGTTAGCGACTCTAAGCATACAAAATGGACTTTAGTGAGTTCTTGTGCTACAGAAACCATATCACCAATGTTGCAAAAAAGCACAGTGACTTTTGGTTCCAACGTTTTCGTTTTGGAAAATTCGATCTGCAGAACAATCCTTGTGTAAGGTCGGAGATCCGAGTTGATTATGAAGGAAGTGGAACTATTGTGGAAGCAAAGCATTGAAAACCACGTCCGACTTAGCTGCAGGCTGCGGTGTTAGTAATAAAACTGTATAGATAAATGGTAATATTAAACGGACTAAGTTTAACAGAAAGTAGGATATCACTCAGTTCGTACTGATACTAAAGAATATAAACAGGTTTATTTGCTTATATTTTTTTCAAAATTTGTGTGTCTGTGTATATGAGCGTGTATATTAGAAATGTTGTTCAAATTATATTATTTGTATTAAATGTTTATCAATTTATATTATTGAATATAAAAAATATTATTTTTCTTTCCTAAATGTCTGATGTTTAGTATTTACGCTTCACGTATGAATGAGAACGTATGCCGTAGCAGTCAGAGGGCTTGGACCGTTGCCTGGTCTGATCGTAATGGTTCCACCTCGCAGGACGCCAAGTCGCTGGAGCCGGGCGGCGGCGGGGGCGGGGGCGGGGGCGGCGCCGGCAGCGGCGCGGGCGCCGTGATGTCTAGCTGCGCCGACCTGTTCCTTTTCTACAAGAAGTGCCTCGCGCAGTGCGCCACACTGTCCACCGGCGACGCCATGCTCGGTGAGCTTACTGCACGCTGTATCCCGCACACGCCACGCAGAGGGAACTTGGGAACCAAGTGTGAAGACATTCCGTTCCACTTTCACTCCCCACTTTCCGCCTAATTTGTGCCGTTGAGTGGCGAACTCAACGCCTACACGCCAATTGCC
Source organism: Eueides tales michaeli (assembly GCA_018249855.1). Lineage (NCBI taxonomy): Eukaryota > Metazoa > Arthropoda > Insecta > Lepidoptera > Nymphalidae > Eueides > Eueides tales. The sequence goes on along the minus strand of DWMZ01000437.1, from coordinate 2,596 downwards.
TTGTAACCAGAGCGAAGAATGAAAACATTAAATATTTAAATTAAAAATAATAAATATTTCATTTCCTCGAGTGTGTATCGAACCCACAATCTGTCGGTTACACATACACGCTTGTGCCGCTTCGCCACAACAAGGCTTATTTAATTATGAAGGCTTATTTATTTATGAATGTTACCTTTTTACTATTTGCAACAACAATTTCTTTACTTTGTTCATATTGTGATCCAACTTTGATTTACTGTAAGATGCACACTTACGCCCGACTCTATATGCCATTCATTTTTGTAGAAATTTCCACTCAGGAACACTGCACTAAAAGCATTGGACTGCATTCTTTCCTTATTTTTTGGATTTGACGAGTAATTTGCATTATTTGTTCATAGGTTTTTGTAATAGCCGCTTTGTTTACATCGATAGCACTTTATTTGCTTGACTTCGGTAAAGCACTTTTTCTGGTCATAGATAAATTAGAATTTTGTTTTCCTTTATACTTCGAATGAATTGCAAAAGCACTGCTAACTTTACTCTCGTCATGACTTGCCAAATCCATGTTCAACTATTTTGTTTTGATGGAATCTGCTGTATTCCTATATTCCGGAATGCTCGATTGCCATAATCATAGGAGAAAAACGATTAGGCAATTCCGCAAACAGCAATGATCCTGTTCACTTGTCATTTATTTGAAATCCTGTTCCACTAAGTTGATGCTTCTGAGCTGTAACAAAAATCTGCGTCACGTATGAAGTAATTGAACTGCAACTCTCTCGGCGAATCGAAATTAAATTCCTTAGTTGACTTTCTACGGGAAAATCCGCTATCATCGAATAGTTGTTTCAGCTTATCCCATAATTCTTTCGAAATTGTTACATTTTTCACATGTACAGATGACGAAAGAAAAAGTCTTTGACGAGTCAATTATCATAATGACTTTTTCTTTCGTCATCTGTATCTTTTATTTCTAGCTTCTGGCTTCACGTAATTTTCTGCCGCAAACCACCATTCGTAATTATTGCGCCCCATTAGGTACATTGACAAGATAATACACTTTGGTTTGGTTTTTATCTTCTCAATCGTATCCAAACGGTGTCTCCGCATTGGCCTTTTAATTTGCTAAATAACCAGAAGTCGCACGGAGCTGAATACGGTTGTTGCTGAACGCGATATGTGGACGCGTTTGAAACAAAATGGTTTGGGCTGAGCAAATGACATTTATTTATTAATCTTTTCGACCTGGCCATCGTTGGTAGACGTTGTCTAAAGCACAGGTCGACTTCAAAAAGTTCTCGACCTGCTTTGAACTCGATATAATTACTTACTACATAACTTATAAATATTTTTGTTGTACCGTTTGTAAGCAAGGCAAACGGGCGTATGGGTCACTTGATGATAAGTGATTCTCACGGCCCCATGTAACACCAGAAGAACTAAAGGCGCGTTGCCGGCCTTGAAGATAGAGATAAAAGCGCTTTTTGAAAATATCCATGTCGTATTGACCTAGAAACACTGCCATAGGAAGGCCACGCCACAGATGTGTGGCGGAAAGAAAGTTACATGTAACTGAGCTTGTAACGTACTGTGCGGCTAGAAGATTTGGCGGCAGGAACCATGTATTCCAAACCATCAAATAATTCTGTAGAAAACTCCCCGTGGTAAATAGAGTCTTTTTAGTGATTGCGCATTTCAAACTTGTGTCTTCTGGGGGTTGAATTGAACCACGTCCGGGAGTCACGTTGTCGACTCAACCAACTGAGATAATCTATTCGCCATAGCAAGCCCTCCCCGCATGGGCGGTGGTGTGGGATCCGAGCCAACTGGCATTATGCGCATTAAAATCGAAAAATATCACGACTTCTGCGATAGAGATCTGTGGGAGCATATCGTCGATAGCCGATGGCATTTGCTCCATGAGCCGATCTAGTTCTGCATTACCATTGTCGGAATTGTACAGATATGCGTAGATTAGGAGACGATCGTCAGAGTCCACACATAGTCGGCAGGTTCAAATTTTTCAGGCGAAAAAAAGTAAAGTCCTCCCTTACGAACATACTGACCCCGGTATGAAGTATAAAGTTATGTTCTAGTTTCTAGCCAGGGTAGAAAAGGTAGGCTGTGTCACTCGGTCGGTCCATTGCGCAATATTGCGCCCTCCCTAGAATTCGAAGGCCGACATGAGTTTGTAGACTCAGAGAGGTATTCTCCAGCATTCTTCTATGTATGGGGTAGTGTTTCTTAGTGAGTTTCTTCATTACGACCACATCTCGTCTGTACAATATAAATTTAATACCAGCAATCCACGTGTGGTTTCGCCCGTTAAATCTATTTTTTATATTATAGACTAAACCTATCTATTTTGTAAGGTTTTAGGTGTATTACTGCAAGGTTAAATATAAGTCCATCCATCAGTGTTTGCGTCAAAGTGGAACAATCATCTAACCTCCCAAAGTTATACAGTTATGATATTAGTATGCTAAAGTAAATTACCCATCCTCCACAGAGCTATCCGGGGTTTTCGGCAAGTATCTCCGCGAGTACGCGAGCGTCGTGCTGGCCGCCGCCCTGCCGCGCTCAGGGGGAGGCGGGGGAGGGGGTGGGGTGG
>DWMZ01000436.1:0-22959 GCA_018249855.1 Eueides tales michaeli | reverse complement strand
CTTAATAGGCAATTCTTCAAATTATAACACTAGGTTCCCAAATTAGGTAGGTAGAGGGTACCTACCCTACTTTGTATAGGATACAACGTGAAGCTATGTATGTATACATGTAACATAGTACTTACTCGCGAATTTATACAGACGGACAAAAAATTGATTCTTTAAGGGATTTTACTATTTAAAGTATGGAACTCTAAAATAAGCATTATGGTACAGTGGATCGTCTGATTGGTAATGCCATTGCAAAGGCAATGTGGCGATAGCGGCAATTCACATTTGGGAAAATTAATTATTTTCATTTTTCATGCTATGTTAAGAAGGCAATGTGCGACTGAGTTACGTTACTAAAAACACTCAGATATCTGAAAAGAATCGGGAAAACGGGTAACGGGTGATATTTAACACTAACTTCACGCTTTATCCCGCACATGGCAGGGTATGCAGAGGGAATTTGAGAAACTAGAGACAATACATTCCGTTCCCCACTTCTTGCCGAATTTGAGGCATTGCGTGTTGAGTGACAGATTTCAACGTCGCACTCTGACTTGTCACCAGAGCAAAGAAATGAGAATATTTAAATATTTTTACGATTTTTAAAGTGTTATTCCACACTTAGGAAAGAATACTAAATTTAAAAACGTATAAAAATTTGGACGAAGCAGGATATGAATCTGCGCCTCTTGAAAACCGTTCAAGCGCTCTGTCCTCACCAAGCTCCGTCGAAATTTTTATACGCTTGTTACAACTTATTTATGTTGTTAGCATCTCTGTGGGGAGATTTTTACAAATTTCCGCTACCCAAAGATAATTAGAATTATCGTTTGGCAAGAGAGAATGCTGTTTATTAAATATTTTTACTATTTTTAAAGTGTTATTCCATACTTAAGAAAGAAAAATACTAACTTATTTATGTTGTTAGCATCTCTGTAGGGAGATAAGTTAGTAAGTTGTAACAAACGTATAAAAATTTCGACGGAGCTTGGTGAGGACGGATGGATTAGTGGTCAGAGCGCTTGAACGGTTTTCAAGAGGCACAGGTTCAAATCCTGCTTCGTCCAATTTTTATACGTTTTTAAATTTAGTAATATTTAAATATTTAAATGAAAAGTATTAAATATTCCATTTCCTCGAGTGGGGATCGAACTCACAACCTGTCGTGCCCTTGCACCACGACAGGCCTAAACACTAAGTTCTCTATTTTCTGTTTTTGGTCTTGAATTATGGATTATATTTACCATTAAATATTTTGTTTAAATCACCTTTAAATCATTATAGTCGTATTACATTTTTGAATTCAAATTATTTAATAATTCTACCCAACTGTCATTTATCAAGGAAATGAGGTTGTGAAATGTTAACGCGCTACAAATGAAAAATAATTTTGATACTTCGTCCGGGGGTTGAGTTTCAGCTGTAATTATAAACAACCCTTTTAGGAAGCTATGAATTTTCGAGATAGCTCAAGATCATTTCATAAAAGTTTTAAGTGACTACACTTTAAGCTGTAAATGTTGCGTAAGTTGAGTTTAAAGCTGAGCTTTAAAAATAATTAATGTTGGAATATTTTATATGGGAAAAGTACCGAGTTTTAAATTTAGATAGTTTAAATTTTTTTAATTAAAAGTGTTATAGCCGGAAACGAGCTTTGCATGAACTATAAAATCGTAAAATCCCTTGAAAAATTAGTGTGTCTTTAACAAAGGGAGCTTAATGCTTGAACAATACCTTACCTATTGCTTATGCAATTTTTCTATACAACATTCAACCGGATCTGCATCAAAAGATTTATCAATCAAACCTTATAGGATAATATGTACTAATGGATCCCTGGATATTAAGTAATGAAAGTGGAAAACATTCATCGCAATTACAGTCCAAAACCAAAAAATATCAAATGCGATTGTAAACGCAACAGGTTGTGTGTTGAGTTGCGCGGCGTTGAGTTTCGCCACTCAACACGCAATGTGAGGCATTTCGACGGAAAGTGGAATAACGGAACGGAGAACGGAGTGTCTAAACACTGCTATGTGTAAAATATAACTTCCCTTTACATATATAGATTATAAATGAAATACTTTTTTCTACAGTCAAAGGCGAACAAACACGAATACTCACATCGGCATTGAGTAAATACGTTGTATGTAGCGAGTTGCTTAGAACATAATGTCATAGAAATGGTATCGACTAATCCTGGACTAAGATTATTAATAAAGATCTAAAATGTTCACTTCAGCTCAAGCTCTTTCCTGCGTCATCCATTTTTTGTGACGAAACACATTTTCTGCGTCAAAATTTTTTTTGACGAAACGTTTTCTGACGAAAGTTTTGTGACGAAACACATTTTCTGCGTCAAACACATTTTCTGCGTCAAAACACATTTTCTGCGTCGAAACACATTTTTTGTGACGAAACACATTTTGTGACGAAACACATTTTCACAATTTCCTGCGTCATCAATTTTTTGTGAAGGAACTCAACGCCGATCTTTATCTACTAGGAAATATCAGGTCACTAGTATGTGCCTTTAACGCGACAGGTTGTGGGCTCGATCCCCACTCGAGGAAATAAAATATTTATTATATTAATTTTTTTATTTAATGTTTTGATTTTTTTGCAACGGTAACAAGCCAAAACACGGCGTTTAGTTTCTCCACTCAACATGTAATGCCTACGGCAGAAAGTGATGGACGGGACGGAGTGTCTTAACACTAGGTCACATACTTCCCACTGCCTACCGCATAAATGAGTGACCTATTTTTTCTCCTTGGGAAAAGACCCATTCCACAAAATCTAGGATTGAGCTCCGTTAGCCATTATATAATATTTCTTATTTGTGTGCAATTACGTTAAAAAAATGCAGAAAATCCAGAAAGAAAAATAATGAAACAAACATATTTAATACCTTTCCACAAACATTCTATTCTCAGAGCCGTCTGTTCATGTTTGCCACGCGTTGCTTGCGCTACACTCGAGTTGGGAGTGAAATATTGACTAGGCTGGACTAAGACGAGTGTTTTAAGTACACAGGCTATATCGTTATTAATGGACTAGCTTACCCCTCTGGCTTTACGTTGAGGGATTTTATTTCGGATTGAAGGTTCATCATTGTCTATGGTTAGTCAAAATAGCGGCGTTTAGTTCCGATGGAAATAGCGTATTTGTTTTAAAATAGCTATAAATGGGATTTGTGTGTGTTCACATTATTTTCTTTCTGGTAACATTTCTAAATCGATAGAAAAAGAAAAACGTTTAATATTAGAATTATTTTTTTTTTGCTTCACTATATTCTGCATATATCAGGGTGAACATAAAAAACCGGAGAACCTAGTCTAAAGACACTGTGTTCTTATTAAGACCCTTCCGTTCCGCACTTTCCACTGCAGGCGTTCCTCATTGATATTGTAGGCATTGCGTGTTAAATGAACTTAACTGAACGTCGTGCTTTGTCTCGATATCTAATAAATGAAAATATTAATTAATTGTCTTAAGTGGGGATTGAACCCACAACCGCCGTTCATTCCTCAAGTGGAAATCGAACTCACTGTCAGACACAGTGTCACTGTGCCAGGACGGCCTCAATATTGCTTAGCAATAAGTAATAAAGTTACACGCTTTGTATATTACATGAAAATTTATCATGAATATTTACAAAATCCTATCTGCATTAGAATTATTTTCTCTTTCGGTATACACCGCAAAAAGCTTCTTTGCTTTATTACGAATTTGACTTGAAAAATACTTTATTTTTGTTCTATTGCTGGCCACCACTGCTTTGTTTTGAGGCATTTGAAAGTTTTTTGTTTGTAAAATGAGCTTTTTTATGAGAAATGACCAATAAGTATTACGTGAGTAAATAGGAAAATAAGGAAGCTTCAGTTCTGAAAACGTTAAACGAATGAGTGACTAACTAAAACTAAATATAAAAAAAATGTATGTAAGTATATATTTATTTTATGAATACACTATTTGTTTTTAGTTTCACGATGTATCTCGCAATATAAAGTGGTAAGCAGAGGGAACTTGGGAACCTTGTATTAAGACACTAAGTTCCCCTTGAGCCCCCATCTTCCCCACTTTCCGCTTAATGACACTTATATAAATTTATTACTATCAAAAGTCACGGAACGTTCGAGCAGCTTAATTACAATTAATAAGTTAGTCTAGTTAGAGAGCAGATCGCAAGATTAGAGTCCAACATCGCGATAAATTGCTTTATTTTGTTATTTATCACCTTAAAAACTGCTTTACACTTTGTTTTACCTAATACAATGATTTTTTTTATATAACCTTTTTTTATATGCCTTAAATTCGATGGAAAGTGGGGAACGGAAGTGGAACGGAGTGTCTTAACACTAGGTTCCCAAGTTCCCTCTGCCTATCCTGCTATGTGCGGGATACAGTGTGAAGCTATGTATGGCATAGGCTAAGGGTGAGTGCCTATCCTGCTATGTATTCATTATAATCTTATAAGCTTATGACATTATAATTATTACGTGATAATTATATATAGTATATTTTTGTTATGGCCTGTTGTGGCGCAAGGGCACTAGCGTGAGACTGTAATGTAATAGATAAACGACTTTATAAATGATAACACGCCTTAGGAATGAAATGCTCGCTCCAGGCTATTTCAAATGTATCATTGCCAATAATAATAACATGATGTAAAATTTTGGTTAAAAAAAGATATATGTCCCGCAGTTTCTTTCGCCGGTTCTTCTCAGGTCCGAGGCAGTAACTTTAGTGAACTGGTGGTAATTTTTTTAAAGTTTAAAAAAACGAAGCTTGTAATTTCTTATTTAGAATAAAAATATTTGAATTTGAATTTGAATTGTAGGTTTGATCCCCACTCAAGAAAAATAAAATATTTAATATTTGGTAACGAGGCAAAGTGCCGCGTTTAATTCCGCCATTCAACACACAATGCCTCACATTCCGTACAATTTCGGGAACGGAACAAAATGTCTTGACAGGTTCTTAAGTTCCCACTCCTAGGGTAAGTAGAGGGAACCTGCGAAGTGGGACTCCGCGTAAAGATGAAAAAAAAAACATATTTTTACATTTATTTTATTATAGTTTCACGTCGTATCCCGCTCGTAACAGTAGTCCCATCAAGATTACGTCCTTTTACGAGCTAAGAAATGAAAATATGTCATTTCAAAGAAAAGACGCGCGAACGCTCCGTGACCTTTGATAATAATACAGCTTCACGCTGTAACCCGCACATGGCAGGGTAGGCAGAGGGAACTTGGGAACCTAGTGTTAAAACGCGGCGCTTTTGCCTTATTACCAGAGCGAAGAAATGAAACATTAAATATTTAAATTAAAAAATATTAAATATTTCATTTCCTCGATGTTGGGATCGAACCCATAACCTGTCAGTTACAGTCACACGCTTGTGCCACTGTGCCACGACAGGCTTCTTGGTAATAATAAATTTATATATTAATGTCATTCAGGAGAAAGAAGGGTAGGGGGCAAGGGAACGTAGTGTGCCAGATCCCTCTACCTACCAATCCATGTAGCGTGATACAGTGCGAAGTTGAAAAGAAATAAGTGTAGATATGTATATAGAAATTGTGTTTTAAAGGATTTTTGTAATACATATTATGTTTAAGCTCCATGCTTTTTCTGTTTTCTCTCCGCCCGAATTCATTTGTTGAATCGTAAATCCAACAAATATACACAATATTGGCCTTAAAAATATTTTAACTTTATATTTTGATAACAAATGTATAATAACGTGTGTAACAAACTGCGGCAGGCTGCGGCAAGCGGAAGTGACCTAACACTAGGTATGGCATAGGCAAAGGTTATCCTGCTATGTATTAATTATATCATATGAAGAATAGAGATTATAATCATTACGTAATAATTATACGTAGTTTTTACGCACATGGCAGGGTAGGCAGAGAGATCTTGGGAACCTAGTGTTAAGACACTCCGTTCCACTTCCATTCACCACTTTCCGCCGGATTTGAGACATTGCGTGTTGAGTGGCGGAACTCTACGCCGCGCTTTGCCTTAATACCAGAGCGAAGAAATGAAACATTAAATATTTAAATTGAAAATATCAAATATTTCATTTCCTCGTGTGAAGATCGACCACACAACCTGTTAGTTACAGTCACATGCTTGTGCCGCTGCGCCACGACAGGCCCTATACGTAGTAATGTTTAAAATTTCATGTAAGCATATGAAATTATTATTATTTTATAATAGGGTAGGCAGAGGGAACCTGGGAACCTGGTTAAGACCGTCTCCGCTCCACTTTCCACCACATGAAATTCAAATTTCTTTTTTATTTATCTTTGAGACCGAATAAAAACAGAGTCACAACTCTATTAAATATATGTACGTGTATCTTATATTATATTATATCTTATATCCGATCGTCGTGGAAATCCTTGGGGGAGGCCTATGTCCAGCAGTGGGCGTCGAACGGCTGAGAAGAGAGAGAGAGAGTATCTTATATTATTCAACACCTTTGTTACTTTTGTATAACATATATATTTTAATATTATTTTGATTTAGATTGTTAATATAGAAATGAAATATAAAATTTTCTTAGATTCACGCTGTGTCTCCATTAATGTAGAGAAAGAACATACCTCTCTTGCCTCGTCCACTGTCATCAACCTCTTTGCACTTCAATTCTCTTGCTCTTTATAAGACCGTCCTCTAGTATTATAGACAGGTACTGTAGTCGAAGTTAAAACAAGATATCCCCTACCTTTACTCTATTCTCTTGCAACTACGTTTCCCTTCATACCTCTGTTTTACTTCATTATTTTCCCTCTTACTTACATATTACCTACCTATGGATCATTATTCATACAGCAGCTTATATTAGAAACGAAAAATATTTGAATGCCTCAAAACAAACCAGTGATGTCCAGCAATAAAACAAAAGTAAAGTATTTGCGTCAAATTCGTAATGAAACAAAGAAGCTTTTTGTGGCGTATCCTGAAAGAGAAAAAAATTCTAACGCAGATAAGGCTTATAAATATTCATGATAAATTTTCATGTAATATACAAAGCGTGTATCTTTATTACTTATTGTAAAGCAATATTGAGGCTGTTGTGGCGCAGTGACAAAGCGTAAATGTGATGGTTGTGAATTCGATTTTCATTCAGAGAATGAAATATTTTTATTTTCTTGTTATAGGAGAACGATAAACTGATGAGGCCTGTCGTGGCGCAGCGGCACAAAGCGGCATATGACTGTAACTGACAGGTTCTGGGTTCGATCCCCAGTCGAGCAAATGAAATATTTAATATTTTCAATTTAAATATTTAATGTTTCATTTCTTCGCTCTGGTAATAAGGCAAAAGCGCGGCGTTGAGTTCCGCCACTCAACACGCAATGCCTTAAATTCGGCGGAAAGTGGGGAACGGAAGTGGAACGGAGTGTCTCAACACCTGTTACCTAAATTCCCTCCGCCTACCCTGCCATGTGCGGGATACAGTGTGAAGCTAAAAAAAAATCCTTAAAAATATTTATTACAACAGAAAAAAGATAACTTTATTGAGGTCTGTTGTGGTGCAGGAGCACTAACGCGACGGGTTGTGGGGACGATTCCTACTAGTCCAAATGAAATATATGATGCTTTCGGTAACTCGGTCTTAACAAGGCCGAGATGTTGAGTTCAGTGTGTAAAGGGGAAGTGGGTGACGGGGTGGTATCTTAATGGGAACAAAGTGTCTTAACCCTAGGTTCCCAGGTTCCCACTGCCTACCCTGCTATATAAGGAATATAGCATGGAACTAAAATAGGGCTTTATGATTGCATACTATTAGGAATGATATTTATTTTAGAAAACTACATTCAAACTTTAATACTTTTTTTTTTAAGTAAATAATTTTTCCTTTATATGAATTAGTACTTTAAAAATAAATAAATAAAAAAACATTCAGAATATCCTTAAACAAGGTTCCCTCTGAGTACGCGGTATACGGTATGAAGTTAAAAATATTCTTCGGAGTCGTTTACAGCTTACAGTTACATTTGTACGTTCTAAATAAAGCACATACGTTTTAAATATTTTTTTTTTCGTAATTTTCATTGTTTCCGATTTCCGGTTATTCTAGAGAATTGATGTATGTATGGAGAAAACTTATCTATTTATCTGTTACTTTTTAATTTCACGCTGTATCACGCACGTGGCAGGGTAGGCAGAGGGAAATTAGGAACTCTGTTCCATTCTCCACTTTCCATCCATTTTGGTGTATTGCGTGTTGTGTGGCGGAATTTAAGCGCTGCAATAAGACAAATATTGTTACTAGCGCGAAGAAATGAAAATAGGCATTTCATTTAAAATTATCAAATATTTCATTTCTTCGAGTGGACGTCGAATTATTCACTACCTGTCACTTTTTACAGTCACACGCCACGACAGGCCTCCGCACCACGAAACAAAGTGCCTTAACACTAAGTTTCCCAAGTTCCCTCTGCCCTTATTTGTATTCTAAGAAACTAAAAAAAAACATTAGGCCAAATTTACTAGGTAGTTTAGTTACTAGGAAATCAATATACGTACATACTAACATTGATAAACACATTACCCTCCTATTATTTCGAACAATCGGGTAAAATAATAAATATAAAGAAATCCTTGCAAAGTCTATTCACAGCTTTTAAATAATTCTGTACAATTACAATATTAATGGCCATAGATACCCGAAAAAGGTCGCCAATTAACTGCTTAATTAAATCGTTCGTGAATATCGGGATCCAATAAAATAATTACTTAGTAAATTCTAAAGATAATTTTACATTCTAGCTTATGTATTAATTTTTATTTTGGTAGAACATAAATATTTTTTTTGAGGCCTGTCGTGGCGCAGTGGCACAAGCATGTGGCTGTAACCGACAGGTTCTGGGTTCGATCCCCAGTCGAGGAAATGAAATAATTAATATTTTCATTTTAAATATTTGTTGTTTCATTTCTTCTCTCGCGCGCGCGGCGTTGAATTCCGCCACTCAACACGCAATGCCTCAAATTCGGCGGAAAATGGGGAACAGAAGTGGAATGGAGTGTCTTAGCACTAGGTTCCCGGGTTCCCTCTGCCTACCCTGCCATGTGCGGAATACAGCTGAAAAAAAGAGTTATTTTTCTCTTTTTTTCATAAAAAGAGAAACTTATTTTTAAATGGAAAATACTTATTTTTAAATGTTCCTCTACTGTATTTTTTCATTTATAAAATCGAGAGAACGTAAAACCAAAAGTATTCTCCACATAACTCTTTCATCTCACTTTCAGTCATCAACTTCTTCATACAAAAGTTCTAATGCTCTTTACGTTACCATCTCCCAGTATTATCTAAAGTATATTTTTAAATGAAACTATTTTAATCGGATTAGTCGCGTATATTAATTTTTATATATTTTTGGGAGCCCGACGTTTCGAACACTTTATTGTGTACCTTATTTTATGGAAAAGATACAGCAAACGAGCTTACGGGTCACCTGATGGTAAGTGATCACCGCCGCCCACGGCCCCGTGTAACATCGAAGAAGCTACAGGAGCGTTGCCGGCCTGTGAGGTGGATGGGCACCGGGGCCCGGCATTACCCAATGTGAAACGCAGTGGCCAAGGCTACTACTTAACGCCGGTTTTAAATGCCGGAGGTGGTAACAATCCGATCGAGTCTGCCCATGCGTGTTGTCATTTCTGACAACGTGACTCTCCCACTCGTAATTAAGTCGCCTCTTACGGCACCATCAGTACCAGAGTGATCCTATTCTAAGCCGGCTAGCCTATACTAGTAGTCCGACTGTATACCCGAGACCAATATTTCATATTCTTTGTCTCTACCATTTACACTGATTTGGTATACGAGCAGTATATATAGTTCTTCATTATTATGAAATTGCAAATCCCGTCCGTCTGTCTTACTAAAATTTAGGCTTATGACTTTACTTTAACACCATTCTTTTACAGTGAGTGACAATACTTGCGACTCGCTCTGAAGAATACGAGCAATAGGCACTCCATCATACCGTTTACAATAGGTAGATTTCTCTCAAGTTACCTTTTTAATCGATTTCATGTCGTTTTGTTTCACTTCATGGAAATAGTTATTGAAATACAAATACAATAAACTTACTGATATGGCACTACCTTGTTTCATACCCAATTATATGTCAAATCAAGGTGATAACACACACTCTAAGCGATTTCTATAAAGATATTTTAAAACTTACAGCAAGAATCCGTTCATTATTCTTTTTTGTATTCTTTTCTATATATTAATGCTTTATGTAAATACTTTAGTACACACACGCTCTGTATTAATTATTAGTGAAAACTTTCAGGCTTGTGAAATATTTAAAAAAAAATGTTAGAACTGAAATATTGTAAGCTGTATGTTTTCCCAAAATAAACAAAATAAAAATAAAAATAAAATTACGTACTGGATCAGTATCTCCCAATTTTTTTTCATACAGCCTTTTCAAAATCTTAAAGCTTTGAAAATATTATTATATTTTTCATTAATATTTAGAGCATAAATGTAACTATTGTGAGTCACATTATTTTAACGAACTTTTGCTGGTTTACGCGGCGTACGCAATTCCACCTCCAACTAGGTAAAACTTTTTACGACCCCATAAACAGAATTCGTTATATTTTAGCAAATGTTCATAAAATCAAGATGAATACATAGTATATTTAAGGCCTTCTTGTAAATCAATATTTCTATTGGCGAAAGCCGTATGAAAATATGTTCAAGAATTTCTTGTTCAACTTCATGTTTACCGGAAACATACAGACAACGTGCAAGAGACGATTGTTTTATAATATACAAGCAACCCGCCCGCAGCTTCGCTCACTTGAATTACTCTGTTTTATTTACTAATTTTAACCTCTTTCTTGTTCTAAGATTATTATATCTTTCAAGATATTATCTACGAGTATATTGAAAACGAAAATTTCAGCTTACTGAAAAAAAAAATTAGCAATTTAGTTGAATGTAATATTTTAAACTGACATAAGTTTTTTTATTTTTTAGAGAAATTTGCCAAAATATAATAGTGAAAACTACACTTAAATCTGGTTAGCCGTTTCTGAGATTAACTCGTTCAAACGCACGGACAAACAGACAAACAAACAAAATGTTATAAATAACTATTTTAGGCCTTATGACATTAAGACTCTTATTAAGATTTTTTTAATACATCTTTCATGTACAGCCAGTAATTGTTACAGATTTACTATAAGTATAGATATTTACTATAAGTTATCTATTGTAATTAATATTACGTTTTGCATTGTTATGTCTATTCTGAGAGGTTGTGGGTTCAAATTAAGTAATTTGACTAATTGTTGGTCGTTGAATAAAAGGCAATTCTTGATAATATAATGTAAAGATTATAATGTTGGTATTTGCGTATATCTAAAGATTTTAAACGTGCTGGGACTTTCATCACCTTGTTTAATACTGCTCCACATGCTGGAATCCTCAATACAAAATGTAAACTATGAGAATTAAATATTTACATAAGAAATTCCTTCACCACTTAAAACGAAACATTTCATATTTTATGCATTCTTTTATGATTAAGCTTGAAAATACAGTATCAATTTGGATAGTACTCTTTTATTATATATGTACACAGAAGAAGTACCCATAAAAAAATTATGGTCAAAAAAAAAATCAGTATTTTTACACCTTTGAGGCCTGTCGTGGCGCAAAGGCACAAGACTGTGACTCAGGAAAATGTAATATTTAATTTCGTCATTTCTTCACTAAGGTAAGAAGGCAAAGCGCGGCGTTGATTTCCACCACAATAAAGTGAGCAACTGAACGGAGTATCTAACTAGCTTCCCATGTTTCCTCCAGTGTCTTCGATGCTTGGTTGACTTCCGAGAACACATTCCCGAAGGTCAACTAAGATAACCTCCTACGTCTTATTCTCACTATTGCTTTATATTTTTTAATTACCATTCTTTTGTCACTCATTCTTTCAACATGCCTAAAGCTGAGCATGCTCCTAAAATTTTGATACCAACGTTTTCTTAAATTAAAATTTAAGTAAAAAATTCAAAGCCAAAATGTAAGAAAAATATATAAACTAAAAGTATTACTTTAAAAAAAATAATAAATTTGTACATTATAGATAAAGATAATCTTTTTCTTTATTATTTTCAAAGATACTTCTAATCTTACGAGTATATTTACATGACCAAAGTTTTTTTCAAACTAATTAACCTTCTAATTAGACAATAAACAATGCACAAGTTCCACTACCAGTAAGGGAGTACTTTATATATAAAACGTAATCCCATGCGTCTTCAGCAACGTCAGAGTGTATCACGCTGTGTGTAACATTATATACCGATCCGGGCTATTATTCAATTAGCCGAGACAGCCAATTTCAGAGCATCTGCCGTAGAGATTTATATTGTTGAAAATTAAATTTTCATTTAACTTCTGCTTGGAGACTTGGAGGTTATAAAGTTATTTGTGAATTTTCTTGGTTAAAAAGTTTATCTTCTGATTTTTGTGATGAAATAGCCATCTACTTTTTTTAGCTTCACTGTTCCCAACCTTCCGTTGTATTTTGGTGTTGAGTGCCGGAAATCACCACCACTCACTCTCTCTAGAGAGTAAGTATTTGTGATTTCCGGCACTTAAAATGTTCTAGAGTATCATCTTAGAGTCATCATCATCGCTATTTCTATATAATATTTTATACATAAATATGATTAGAGTAACGATGGCTGCCGATGATCTGGACATTTGTTAAGCAATTTATTTTTATGTTTTTAAATGTGTTTTTTATTGTGGTTTGTTCTAATAAATGTAAAAGTAGCCTTTTATATTCTGTCATCATTATTCATATAACCGAGCTGTTCTGATTATGGAATCAGGACCTCTATAGTTGAACTCTTTAGAGGTTCTGGTTGACAACTCAAGCTAAGGCTCATAAAGCTTAAGAAATTCAAACGTATTATATGACCCTTGTAGCATTTTATGTAAAAAGTATTTTCAAGTATTTTTTTAAAAATGTATTTTTTTCAGCTTCACGTTGTATCCCGCACATGGCAGGGTAGGTAGAGAGAACTTGGGAACCTAGTGTTAAGACACTCCGTTCATACCCATTTCCGCCGAATTTAAGGTACTGCATGTTAAGAGGAAACAGATTTGGGGTTCGATCCCTACGCGAAGAAATGAAATATTTAATGTTTTCATTCCTTCACTCAACACGTAATGTTTTCAGAAACCAGCAAAAAATGGGGACCGGAAGTATTTTAATGCGAACGGATTATCTTAATAGTAGGTACCTAGTTTCCCTCTGCATATCCTGATGTGCGTGGGATATAGTAGTAAACTAGAAACCCAAGCCTGATTAAAAATGCCGCTTCTACGTCGTAATCTTCACTACATCGTAATGATACATTATAATTTACAAAATTGGAACCTCTAACCTTCGAAATCCTACGCTAAAACACTTCGGTAATAACCTTTTCACTTCACACAAGTTCCCAAGACACTTGAGGATCTACATTTACATACATTTTCAGTATATAGCGGATAACAAATCCCATCTTGACATATTACATTACTGTTTATTCAAGAGTAAATCTCTGAATGACATTTATTCTATTTAGAGCTCAGAAAATGGTTTTGTTTCTGGAAACTGAAGGAAAATCAAACACTATTATATATAAGTATATTAAGTATAAGTTGATATAAATAATTAATATATATTTATGATAAATAAGTCAGGGAATGAAAGAGAAAATTAAGAAACGATTTCTAGAAACTCTTAGAGAAATAGGGATTTTCCGTGATATTACTTAAAGTCCACGCAAGCAAATTTGTAGGTGAAAATTAGTTCAATATCTAATTTAATCTACAGAATGGTTTTCTACGATAAATACCAGCAGTTTCGTTTCGTTAGAATTCTTTGCATATAATCTTTATCGTTTCGTTTCTGCACAGTTAGAATTCATTGCGAATAATCTTTGTCATACTTCATTTTATCAGATCGTATATATGGCTAAGTGTAAAAATTACTTTCTCACCTAGCTTCACGCTGTATCCCGCATATGGCAGAGGGAACTTGAATACCCAGTGTTAAGTCACTCCGTTCCGCTCCCTACTTTAAGCCGAATTTGAGGCATTGCGTGTTGAGTGGCGGAACTCAACACCTTTAGCGAAAAAAACATTAAATTTTTAAATTTAAAATAGAAAATATTCTATTTTCTCGAGTGGGTATCAATCCCACAAACTGCCGCGTTTACATAGTTACATGCGCCCCCCGCGCCACGATAGTCTTCTATATAAAAATGGTTTAATTTAGTTTATTTAGAACTTCTTTTAGAAATTGGTTAATAATACTTCCTGGATTGATTATACAATAGAAAACGAAATATTATTTTATGTCTGTGCGTCTTAAATTAACGTCTCATTCATAAGTATTCAAAACAGAAATGTAAAAGAACTTTTAATAATAAAGTGTAAAAAATAATCCACTTCAATTACAATAAAAGCTCTTATATAAAATTCGACTAAACTAATTAAAAGGCACAGAATTCTTTTTATTTCTAGACTTCACCATTTAAAACTGGTCCTTTTATATCCAATTAAAGAGGTTAATAATAATATTGATTATATACCTATACTAGGCCACTGTGGCACAGCGGCACTAACGTGCAAGCTTCACGTTCATTCAAAACGCGGTTTCAGATTAGGCACCGCCAGTTGAGTGGCGGAACTCAAGGTTGCACTGTACCTTGTCACCAGTTATGTAAGATATAAATATTTTATATAAACATATTACATTTTTAATTTCCATTGAAATGAAAAAAGAAATAAATCCCTTGGGGCGTAGTACGATTTGTTGTTTTCCCGATTATACCAATTATTAATAAGACGATCGTTTTGTCAATAGCTTTGAGGTAGAAGAACTGGTTCAATATTCTTTTGAGGCTTTTGGTTCATCTATATATAATAATTAGGGGCCAGTCGTGGCACAAGCAGACGAACGAGGGACTGTAAATGCGATAGGTTGTTTATTCAATTATTACCACCTATTTCCTCATTTATAATTTTATAATTATATTTATCGCTATTTTAACAAGAAAAAGAGTGCCGTTAAGTACCGCCTCTTAATATGCATTACCCCCACGTCAAGCAAAAAAAATGACTTAAAGCGGAAGGTTAAAATAAGTGTAGTTTGCTTATTTAAAAAATTGAAGTTTTAAGATATATTTACGATTTGTACTTTAGGTATGTATAGAAGTATTATAATGTTATATTTATTATGTCTTAACAATAATCTAAATAAGTAATATAAGCGACCTGAGGTCTTTTGTGGTGCAAAGACAAGCGTAAACGCGACAAGTTGTGTGTGTGAATATTTTCAATTGAATATTTTTATTTCTTCGCTCTGGTTGCAAGGCAAACACGCCACTCAATACGCAATGCCTAAAATTGGGCTTAGTATGATAAACGGAACGAATTTTTTCTCTACCTACCCTGTCATGTACGGGTGCGGCGTGAAGCAGATAAAAAATATGAACAAACATACTATCTTATAATATGTAAAATTCATTCTTATAACATTTATCACACGCTTTTTATACAGAATAATGGTAAAATATTATCCATTAGATAGCCTTCTTTACTTAAAATCGGTTAAAATATACATTTCCATACCAAAAACACTTAAGAGATGTGATACACTCATAAATTCTATTAATTCCTAATATTGTCATCATATTTTATTCTATTTTCGACCAATGCCTTATCCTTTCAACGCGTAATAAACTTCTTATATCTTAAACTTAGACTCCCCAGTCGAGGAAGTGAAATATTTAATATTTTCAATTTAAATATTTAATATTTCATTTCTTCGCTTTGGTAATAAGGCAAAGCGCGGCGTTGAGTTCCGCCACTCAACACGCAATGCCTCAAAAATCGGCGGAAAGTGGGGAACGGGAGTGGTACGGAGTGTCTTGACACTAGGTTCCCGGGTTCCCTCTGCCTACCCTGCCTTGTGCGGGATACAGCGTGAAGCAAAAAAAAGAGAAGAAAAAAAAAAGAAACTTATACTAAGAATCCTTTCAAATTGATAACAAATAAAGTACTTTTACTAGGGGCTAGTGTCCTACATGAGCCCTTTGAACGTATAAAAATATCAAAAAATATTTTTACACCTGTTACATCAACAATTTGCGTGTGTAAAGATCCTATGATGGTAGGTGCATGTTTTATTGTGTAGAAACATTTTTGGTTTAGCTTCACGCTGTATATTCTACATATAGTCCAGAAGGCACAGGGAACCTGAATGTGATGACACGTCACATTCAGGTTCCCTGTTACGTACGTCCATATTATTTCATTTTAGTTCTCCCCATTGTTGAGGAATCGCTTTTGGAGTGGCGGAATTCAACATCGTGCTATGCGCCGTTTTTAGAGCAGGAAATTAAATTAAAATGTTTCATTATAAAGAGAAGGTATATTTTAAATGAGCAGCGGCACAGTATCTGCCTAAAACCGCGACATTTTATAGTTAATTAAGTAAGCTAGTGTGAGACTTTCTAATAATAGCCCATTTGTTATACATCGATTCTCTAAGCCGATATTTAAATTTATTTTAAAACTGATAAAACATCAAATTTACTTTTTGTTTGTGATAATAATTATAAATTAAAAATTAAAATTAAGTCAAGTTCCCTCTGCGTACCCTTTCATGTGCGGGATGCAGCTGAAAAAATAAAACTCGGCATAAATAAATCTTACAATTTTAAAAATATAGCTATCACTATTTTACATTACCTCTTATTAAGATTTTTTTTAAATATTTTCCATGTGCAGCCTACTGGCTGGAATTGGTTACACATTTATTATAAGTATAGATATAGACAACTAACTAATAGTTAGTTTAGAAAAATATTAAAAAATATAAAAAAATATTAATGAGTTTAGCAAAATCGGGGATATACATAATATTAATACTAGAAATAAGTTTAATCTCAGTGCATTACTCGATTGCACCGAGTTCGTAATTCCTTCATGGGACAGGGTGTACGCTTTTACAATAGGATCTCAGAAAACGTCCGAGAATTTTCTATTCCACAATTTAAAAAAGGTTGTGAAAAGACGTTTGTGTGTTAAAGGTTATTACCAAATTAACGACTTTATAAATGATAACACGCCTTGGGAATAAAATGCTCGCTCCAGGCTATTACTATTATTATTTCAAATGTATCATTGTCAATAATAATAACATGATGTAAAATTTTGGTTAAAAAAAGAGACATGTCCCGCTGAGTTTCTTTCGCCGGTTCTTCTTAGGTCTGAGGCAGTAACTTTACTGAACTGGTGGTAAATTTTATGACGTTCAAAAAACGAGGCTTGTAATTTCTTATTTTGAATAAAAATATTTGAATTTAAATTTAACTGCAAATTTCCATACAAAAGAACAGAACAAGTTAAATAATACATTTAACGGTAACGTGACGAAGCCAACGACACGAGTCAGTCATTACAATTTAATGTCATTATAACCGAATCAGACGTGCATAATGGAATAGTAAATGCTTGGTAATTGGAGTATTAGCGGTATTATCTATTGTAATTAATATTACGTTTTGCATTGTTATGTCTATTCTGAGAGGTTGTGGGTTCAAATTAAGTAATTTGTCTATTTGTTGGTCGTTGAATAAAAGGCTTATATAAATATTAATTAATAAAATAGAATAGTGCCAAATATTGGCAATAAAATCGCTTACAAGTGATTTCAACAATTTTTAGAAAATAATGCAATAAGTAGAATTCGGATTGGGCATTTTGTACATTTTTTTATTGCTTGTATAGTAAAGTCCAGATACTGTCTTATCTTATGGTTGAAAATTAGTAATATTATAGTACGTATATAAGTTTTTAAATACAAATCAGACTTAAATAGAGGCTTTATGTGGCGGAAATTGAGAAACTGAACGGAATGTCTCAACATTAATTACCCAGGTTCCCTAATCCTACCCTGCTATTTGCTGGATACAGTGTGAATCCAAAAAAAATATATTTAAACTAAATACGCTTTCTACACCAACTACCCTATCATATTTTTTAATGAATGAGCAAGCTTCATAGGAGAGAACACTGCTAAGATTGAATTATATTATATTTTTAGGGTTCCGTACTCAAAAGAACATAAATGATAAACATCGCTTTTTTTTTCTTCTGTCCTTTTATTTATATGTATGTTGTTTTTTTAGCTTCACGCTATATACTGCACATGGCAGGTTAAGCAAAGTAAATTTAGGAAGCTAGGTGTTAGGTTGCTCCGTTCCGTCACTGTAATCATATTTGTATATAAAATATTATCGTAAATCTATAGAAATAATGATGTTGCTGACACTCTAGAAAATTGTTAGATACTTGCGGAAATTATTATCGCAAGTTAGTTGGTACATCAATAGAAATCAAAACTACATTATACATAAAATTTTACATTATATGCATTTTTTCATGACTAAACTTGACAATATAGTACAATTTAGATAGTTTTCTTTTATTAGATATATACCCAGGGGAAGTGCCCGTATAAATTTTATGGCAATTGGTCAGTCAGCATATGACACGTAATAAGAATAGTATTTTTACACCTTTGAAGCCTGTAGTGGCACAAGAGCGTGACTGCAAATACGACGGGGTCGTGGGTACGATCACCATATGGATGAATAAAATATTTAATATTGTCATTTCTTCGCTTTGGGGAGAAAGCAAAGCGCAGCGTTGAGTTTCGCCTCTAAACACACGACACCTCAATTTCAGCGGTAAGTGAGGAACGGAACGGAATATCTATCGCTAGGTTCCCATGTTCCCTCCAGTGTCTTTGATGCTTAGATGACTTCTGAGAATACATTTCCTAAGGTCAACTAAGACCTCCCCCCTACTTCTTACCATTCACTAGAGCTTAATATGTTTTTTATTACCATTCTTCTATCACTGATTCTTTCGTCATACCCAAACCTGAGTACGCTCCTACTTTTTTGCTAACAACGTATTTTGAAATAAAAAATTAAGTAAAAAATCAAAATCAAGATTAATATATACATAAAGAAAATCTTATACTTATAGTTTTAAAGAATATTCATTTTTTTTAGTCAACAAGAGCAAAGGTCTTTTTTCAAACTAATTAACTTTCTAATTAGACAATAAACAATGCACAAGTTCCACTACCAGTAAGGGAGTATTTTATATATAAAACGTAATCCCAGGCGTCTTCAGCAACGTCAGAGTGTATCACGCTGTGTGTAACATTATATACCGATCCGGGCTATTATTCAATTAGCCGAGACAGCCAATTTCAGAGCATCTGCCGTAGAGATTTATATTGCTGAAAATTAAATTTTCATTTCTGTTTTGAGTCAGGTTACTAAGTTATTTGTGAGTTTTCTTAGTTTAAAAGTTTATCTTCTGATTTTTGTGATGAAATAACCATCTATTTATTTTAGCTTCACTGTGTTCTGTGAACCCCGGGAACCTCGTGTTAAGACACTTGGCTGTCCTGAAGACCTGTCCACCACGACGCCAAGATAGGTTGCTCGGGGCTTCCACATGATCGGCAGGCCCTGCAGGCTCAGCGGAGGAGGCAGTCTCAAGTGGCCTCCAAACGATAACGCCTGGGTTTGGCCACGTTGAGAGAGAGCCTCCACTCCGCAAGCCAGTTCGGAAGCCGATCGAGGGCCCTCTGGAGCTTGATGGTGACATAGTAGGGGTTGAGACTCTTCGTGAGCAGGGCAATATCGTCGGCGTATAGCGCCAACATTATGTCCTGCTGCGTGGGCACATCATTAGTGTACCAAGAATAAAGGGCTAGGGACAGAGTGCTACCCTGAGGCACACCTGCGGCAATCGAGTGGCTGCGCGATCGAGTCGACTCTCCACTCTGACTCTAAAGGTCCTGCCGTGGAGGAAAGCAGCAACAACGAGTACGATGTGGTGTGGTGTGCCGGCGTTGAGAATCTTCCAAAGCAGTCCTGGGTGCCAGACGCGGTCAAATGCGCTGGCGACATCCAGGAACGCTGCGGCAGCTTATATAGTCTATGATTGGTGACGTTTCAAAATGCAACTAAAACAACTAGGTTATTCCAACAATATATATATATATATATATATATATATATATATATATATATATATGTATATATATGTATATATTGTAGTATATTGTAGTAACGGAACGGAGTATCTTAACATTATGTTCCTAAGTTCCCTCTGCCTACCCTGTTATGTGTAGGATACAGCATGAAGCTGAAAAGATAATGCAATCTTACCAGTGTTCTCCTGTGAAGCTTAAGTTCCATAAAAAAAAAGTACATTTTGCGTTTATATTTTTTTTCTCACACATAGAAACAAACACATCACAAAGACAATCAATCATATCATAAAAATGATAAAAAGCGTGTCACTCTGTTATTTTATTTTAATTATAAATTAATACATACATATACATTTTTGGACAAAACCCATGAGATGAGTGCTACGTGGGATTTCAATCCGAATGTCAATGTGTAGAGTGGTTTTAGTAAAACGTTTAATAGCGAAAACAACATCATAATTGAGTCAAGTCAAGAACCGGATACAGAAAGTGTATTATTAGAGATGGCGCGTATCGTAAAGAAATAACTCACTATGGAGCCCTATTTTTTTTTAAAAGTGTTTTTTTTATCTTATATATTTTATCATCATTAAATTTTGCAGTTAACTAAGGTGATAATTCATATAATCGAGCTGTTCTGTTTATGGAAGAGGACTAAACTAATCGAGCTAAAGCTCATATAGTTTGTAACTTCAAACTTACTGCATGGACCTTGTGTAAAAAGGTTTTACGTATATTTTAAATAATGTTTTACTGATGTCCAAAAAAAGATAACATTATTTTAATATTGCTATTTTTTTTTGCTTCACGCTGTATCCCGCACATAGCAGGGTAGGCAGAGGGAACTTGAGAACCTAGTGTTAAGACACTCCATTCTGTTCTACAATTTTCACCGAATTTGAGGCATTGCATGTTAAAAGGCGGCCTTGTTACCAGAGCGAAGAAATGAAAACATTAAATATTTAATGATTTATTTCCACGAGTGGGGATCGAATCCACTTCCTGTCGCGTTCACAGTCACACGCTTATACCGCTTCGCCACGATATGCCTCACACGTTTTGTAATTACGTATAGGTAATAAGCTCCGTGCCTCTATATAAGTCTGATTAACATTCAGAAACTTTTATACGTTACTAATTTTCAATGATAAGACGAGGCAATTTCTTTCAAGAAAAGTAATCAAATATGTACAAAATTTCAAATCCGATACATTACTTTGCCTAATTATTGCATAACTTTCTAAAAAATATGAAAATCACTTGTAAGCGATTTTGTTGCCATTATTTAACAATATTTTATTTTATTATTTTTGCAATTGGCAAAAGCGCGGCGTTGAGTTCCGCCCCTACCCTGCCATGTGAGAGATACAGCGTGAAGCTGAGTATCTTATCGTGTCACAGTCGGTATCCTAATGTAAAGATGAAACACCGTGTGTAATAATGTAAACACTAAATAATACTAGAATTGTTGCATTATAATGAATATTTAAAGAATAGAATATATAAAGAATTGTCTTATTAGAGGCCTGTCGTGGCCCAGTGGCTCAAGCATGTGACTGTAACCAACAGGTTGTGGGTTCGATCCCCACTCGAGGAAATCAAATATTTAATATTATCAATTTAAATATTTATTACTTAGTCTCTTCTCTCTGGTGAGAAAGCAACTCAACAAGCAATGCCTCAAATTCGGCGGAAAGTGGGGAACGGAAGTGGAACGGAGCGTCCTAATACTAGGTTCCCAAGTTTACTTTGCCTACGCTGCCATGTGTGGGATATATGTTAAGCTAAAAAAAAGATTTGCCCTTTATTCAACTACCAACATAGACACTAAATTTGAAACTAATTTTGAACCCACAACCCCTCAAAATGGACATAACAATGCAAAAGGTAATTTTAATTACAATAGATAATACCGCTAATACGCCAATTACCAAGCATTTACTATTCCATTATGCACGTCTGATTCGTTTATAATGACATTAAATTGTAATGACTGGCTCGTGTCGTTGGCTTCGTCACGTTACCGTTAAATGTATTATTTAACTTGTTCTGTTTTTTTGTATGGAAATTTATAGTTAGTCATCACTAATTATACCTATAATTTATTATATATTAGTTCATATTACAAGTAACCCAAGGCCATGGTAGCCCGGGAACCTATTGTCGAGACACTCGGCTCCCATGAAGGCAACTGTTTCCGATCTTCTGCTGAATTTTGAAGGCATTACGTTTTAAGCGCCCAAAATCATCATCTCTAGCTAAATATTTCATTTCCTCGAGTACGGTTCAAACCCACAATTTGTCGCAAATTTATACCTCTGCGCCAACAGGACTCGCACACAACTTTATTCGAAACTTAAATTAATATATACTATTCAACTTTATTATATACCTACTTATATTATAATACCTACTGTTTGTTAGGTTGTAGATGTAGGTATGTTAATCGTTGGTTTGGTTTTTTTTTGTTAATATGTTTCCGTTAGACCATGAGGCTAAAACTGTGGATATAAGCTAATGTAGTTTCATATTAAAGATATTAAATTATTTTTGGAAAACATTAAAATTTTTAGCTTACCCCTTGCGCAATAGTGCGAGGATGAATCTCAAGTGGCTGCCTATAGTATCAAATTAAAAATTTTGCCTAACTTAAAGCCGCAATTTGTCTTGTTACCAGAGTGAAGAAACGGATGTGTATATATATATATATATATATATATATATATATATATATATATATATATATATATATATATATATATATATATATCAATACTTCCATACTATAATATTATAAATGCGAAAGTAACTCTGTCTGTCTGTCTGTATGTTACTC
>DWMZ01000435.1:0-22973 GCA_018249855.1 Eueides tales michaeli | reverse complement strand
TTTTTTCCAATATTTTCGCTTGTGGAAGCCATAATCGTAAAGGTGACTTGAAAGTTATATACAATAGCAGTTCTTGCCTTAAATTTTTTATGTAACTTTTAAGATTTTTTTTAGCTTCACGCAGCATTCTGTACATGTCAGGGTACGTAGGGTGAACTTAAAATCTTGGCACTCCACCCACTTTCCACCAAATTTGAGGTATTTCGTGTTTAGTGACGAGATGTCTTGATACCAAGAATTAATAATATTAAACACTTCATTTCTTCGATAGGAAATTAAACCCACAACCTCTTGCGTTTACAGTCGCATATTAATGTCCCTGTGCCACAGTTTTTAAGACTTTTAAGAATTCTATTTTAAAAGTGTTCAGTTGTGGTATTTTGATAAGTTGGGATGTGTGAAATTTATATTTTATTAGATCAGTCAGAAGGGACATTCAAACGTCCACGAAATGAATGTAATCTTATTTTTCCTTTTGTACGTAATCATCCTTAAAATAAATGGACATTTTGAAACCCGAAATTAGTTTTTTCAATACCATCATAAAAATGTTTTCTCCTTGTCTCCAAAATAACTTAAAACTGCTTCCTCGACCTATTTCATCGGTAAATTTTCTTCTTTTAACGTCGTTTCATTTTCATAAGTGAATAATAATAGCTGGCAGCCAGATTTGGTCTGTAGGGTGGATGAAAAAGGGTAGGTAAACTGACTAAGGCAGCCATCGAAGTGCGGGACACTGTTAACGGATGGAGTCGATCAGTATTATTCTTTCACTTCTCAGAAAATTGTAGCCTTCATCTTTTCGAATGATTTTGATCCTAAACGTATTAGGTATCCTTAGTTAGTACCCTTTTTATGCACATGCATTGCAGTGGCATAGTCTCCTGTTTTAACTCAGGTTCATAAGGATGAAGTTTCAATCGATCAAGTTTCATCGCTAGTAACAATTCGGTCCAAAAGTCTAGCCAGTTTATCGCCACAAGGGTTGACGGGGAGCTTGATGAGAACGAATAGCTTAGTTGGTCAGAGCGCTTGGACGTTTTCCAAGAGGCGCGGGTTCAAATCCTGCTTCGTTCAAATTTTTATACGTTTTGAAATTAAGTATTTTTCTTTCCTAAGTGTGGAATAATACTTTAAAAATATTAAAAATATATAAGCTATTATCTTCGTAATGCACTATAGGTTGATTTATAGGTTAGGTAGTGTAGTTTGTGGGTTTGATTCCTACTCACGGGAATTATTTAAAATAATGCAACTCTGGCTTCACGCACGTTGTCAAAAATATCCAATGCGAATGTTCACACTGTATGTCGCTGATGCCCAAGTAATCTCTGTCTACCCTGCCAGGGTAGAGAGATTACTTGGGCACCAGTGTTCAGACACTCCGTTCAATTCTCCACTTTCCGCCGAAAATTAAGCATTGTGTGTTGAGTAGTGAAACTCGACGTCGCATTTTGCCTTGATACTAAAGCAAAAGAAAATATTAAAAAAAAAATAATTTTAAATTTAATTTTTTTAAATGGAGATCAAATCTACAACCTGTGGCGTTTATACGCTAATACACGCTTGTGGTATTTGTAATATATGTTATAAGATAATTATTTATAGATTATGTAACAAATATAATTCAAATATCTGGTCTTTTTTAGGAATATTCAAAATCAAAATAAAAACTAAATATTTTTAATTCAATTAGGCCTTTACAAGCACTTTTGAATTATCAAGTTACATAGAAATGTCTAGTGTCCAACCTAAAGGCGAGAGGCCAGAGGCTCAAAAGGTGAGTCTGCCGAGAAAACCGACAAGAAACTCAATAGTTGCTTTTTTATTAATTAATTTGAAAATTACTAAATTTAAAAACGTATCCAAATTTAGTAATACCCGCGCCTCTTGGAAACCGTCCAAATCCACGGGTTCAATTTTTATGCGTCTTTAAATTTAGTATTTTTCTTTCTTAAGTGTGGAATAACACTTTAAAAATAGTAAAAATAGTTTGAAAATTGTTTATTATGTCTAGTTTTAAGGTTACTTTAAGTAGCAGATAGAATTTAAGAAAGTTGTTAAAATGTAAGGATCACGCGTATAGTATGTGAGTTCTAATACAATAGAATAAAAAAAAATATTTAAGCCAGTTATCTCTTTCCTAAATATTTAAAGTTAACTACTGCGTTGTTTGGTTCAAAGAATATAATTTTTATTCTTAGTACGTTATAAAATATAAATTATTTCTTTTGTAGGACGTTTTTCCTTACTATTATGATATAACTGGAGAAAGTGCGGTGCGTACTATTTTGGATTGTTATTTCTTGTCTTTTGTGGCTTAGGGAGAACGCAACGCATCAGATTGTGGGTTCGAAGCCTACTCAAGGAAATGAGATGTTTAATAAGTGATTTTCCTGTCTCAGGTTAGGAGGCGAAGTGTTGTGAAGAAGGGAACGGAGTGTCTTAACAGTAAGTTCCCATATTTCTCTTGCCAATTTTTCTATGTGCGTGATATAGCGTGAATATGAAAAAATATATATCATATCTGTTACAATTATAGGCTATTCATATGTCATATATATACCGCATATATAAGGCTAGGTGAGGTGAAAGTAAAGGTAACGTGGTGTTAAGACATTTCTCAATATCCTACATTTGAACGTTTTATGTTTTCTCTTATTTCTTGTTTTCTTTTTTAACGAACTGTTTTATTAGCTTCATTGGAAACTTAAAAACCTAGTGTTAAGATACTCCTTTTCCATTAAGACAATTTCATTCCCCATTTACCGCCGAATTTAAGATATTGCGTGCTTTGTCAAGACTTAAAATGCATGCCTCAAAAATAGAAAACGAAATACAATAGATTCCACCAAATATTCCATAAAATAAAATTTATTTTATTATTTTTTTTATTATTTAATTATTTTATAATTTTTTTTTATTATATAAAAATATATATTTATGCACATACATAGTATACTTAATTATTTACTTGGTTTCACGATGTATCCCGCACATGGCAGAGTAGGTAGAGGAAACATGGGATCCTAGTGTTAAGGCACCCCGTTACATTCCCCGTTTTCCGCTATATTCTTGGCATTAAGTGGTGAGTGGCGAAACTCAACGTCACGCTTTGCATTTTCACCAGAGTGAAGAAATGAAAATATTAAATATATTTTACTTCATCGGGTGGGATTGAACCTACAACCTGTCATTAACAGTCATAAGCCTGTGCCGCTGCACCATGACCGGCCTCGTCATACATATTATATATGTAGAAATATATATTCTATACTAAATTTTTAAAAACGTATAAAAATTTGAACGAAGCAGGATTTGAACCCGCGCCTTTTCGAAACCGTCCAAGCGCTCTGACCACTTGACCACGATTTTATACGTTTTTAAAAATTTTATATTTTTCTTTCGTAAGTGTGGAATAACACTTTAAAATAGTAAAAATAATATATATTCTATGTTCGAAGTACCATTAACGGGCTCACCTTCACCTGTAAAGTGTCACAGGCAGCCGCACGAAGATGAGTGACAGTGATTAACGTTTCGCAGTTGCAATGTGAATATCGGATTTTTGGGACAATGTTTAAGACAATATGACTTTTAAACGTAAACTTCATTGCAACGGAGATAAATATTGTATAAATAAAATAATTTGGCCATATGCTAAGCGACTAGCAGGGGTTCCGTACCCTAGTTTCAAGATTATATGTCAATGATAATTACTAATTTAAATTTATTGTCATATGTATTGGTTTTATATCAATTCAACAAAAAATATAAGCTTGTCGTATATGTGAATACCTTCTTTTGGAATGCAATTTCTTATTAACAGCCTCGTTTCGAAATGTAATTTTGCATGGAGACAGAGTTAAATATCCTGACCGTAAACGCGACTTGTGTTCGTTTTTCTTTCAATGCATTATACTATTTAGAGTTGCTTGCTCTGGTAATAAAACGAAGCGCGGCGTTGAGTTCCGCCACTCAATGTGAATGTCTCCAGAATTTTACGGTAGATAGTGAACGGAGCCTTAATACTGGGTTCTCTATTTTATGTGAGATACAGCATGACACTACTTTTCAATTGGTTTAATTAGATCGTGTGAGTATGAATTGATTTTTAAGCGTGTGAATTAAACGCGACAAGTTGGGTTCCATTTCTACTCCTCTAATTGAATTATTTAATATTTTCATATTGAGTTTTTCATATTTTTATTTCTTCACTAAAAGTGGAGAACGGAACGAAGTGTCTTATCACTAGGTTCCCCAGTTCCATCTGCCTACGCGGGATAGATGTTATAGCTAAAAAAATGTCTTTATTAGTTTTTACATAAGAAGGAACTAGAGTTAATGCATATAGCTTCCTACTTTTGTAACTAATATAAAATGGTTCAATTATTTTAATTACAAAAATGATTAAATGCGTTTGGCGCTCCGTTCTCTCTGCCTACCCCGCTAGGAGTATAGCGTGAAGCTAAGTTAGTAAGTAAGTATTAAATGCAATAGGTATCTATAGGTATCAATAGGTATACGAGTATATTTATACAATTATAATAAATCTGTAAGTAATAGCTATTTGTACATGAAGCATGAGAAATAATATTATTGGGGTCAAACAACGATGTTTAAATTTTTGTCTGTTTGTCTGTGCCGAGCTAATTTGAGAAAATTATTGTATTTGGCCTTAAGATTTAATGTCTGTTTTATTTTAATGGCTTAATAATAAAAAAAGTTTAGCAATTTAAGGTATTTTGCACGTTAAAATTGCTATAGTATTCATTATTGTGTAGTTCAAGCAGGCGAAACCACAATCTAGTAGCCATGTAGAAGCCACTGGTTATTAATACATTTTTATAGCTTTTCGTTGTTACCTATGTATAGCGCAGTAAGCAGAGGTAACCGAGTTGAGATTTATGTGGCGGAACTCTACACCGCGCTGCGTTTCCTCTATATATATCATCTAAAACTAACTCATTCCCCTAAATAAGAATCGAACTAACAACCATCACATAAACAGTTAGACCCTGTACCTCTGTAACACTGTGGTTTTATTTACATGATTTACCACTTATAAGTGATACAAAAATATATTATTTTAAGCACCTCTAAAAATCATACCCATACAAAGAGATAGCTCACAGAATCTTATATATATCCATGTATCATTCACGGTGGCAAAGTACGTAAATACGAGCTCTTGTACACTCGACAACACAAATATAATAGGCAAAATATTTCTATATTTTTTATGTTTGTTTTTTTCTTCAGGTTTTAATCCTTAGCGAGGTAGTTTAAGAGAAAAAACACTAAACGTTACGGCCTCTATATATGTCTTTCATCCCCTCTGTCATGATACCTTATAAGCAAAATCATCCAGTATCATCAATACTATGATCTCCTAGATCTAGAAGATGGAAATCGCCATCTACCACTAATTCTTTCTTCATAAAAAATGTTTATTTTACTTTCACGCTGTATTCCATAAATAGTAGGGAAGGCAAAGGTAACTTGGAAACCTTGTGTTAAGACACTCCGTTGCCTCTGAGATACTTCCGTTCCCATAAACCAATTGAAATTAAATTATGGATTTTAATCAACGTACACATGACAGTCATATTTATATTCAAAATATCAATGTTATACAATAGCATTTATTAATTTTCCAACCCTCACATATGGCGCGTTACACTGTACTTAGAAAACCATGTTTATTTTATAGGCCTTTGAAGTGTGGTTATGAAATATCTCGAGATGAAATAATTTCGTATATTTACCCATATGTGTATAAATTAATTTAACTTTTATTATTCAAGTCCTGATATTTGAAAGAAATGAAGGAAGGACAGAATGCAAGATCAGTCTAAATGATAAGATATTAGAACAAGTGAACGAGTTAGTATATAGGGAAGTATGTTTAGCAGAGACGGAAGATACGAAATGGATGTGGAAAGGCGTATTGCTGCCGGTAACAGTTGTCAAGACGGCGAAACGTCAGTATAGCTGCACGTTTGACCGTATACAATGCAGTATAACAACAACAAATAGTAAACGTGGGTGTTACAGAAGAAGAATGCAAGAAAGATGAATACTGTATAGATGCAATCCCTTCGTAGGATATTCGGAGTCAGTTTAGCTGATCGCATACCCAATGAAGAGGTACACAGAATAGTAGGTACTAGCGCGGATGTTACAGTGAGAATGAAGAAGAATTTTTGGGCACGTCGAGCGAATGTGCGAAGAAAGAATGGCAAAAAAGATTTATGAAGGAAAAGTGAGTGGTAAGAGAAGGAGGGGGAGACCTAGGTTGACCTTCGAAAACACAGTATCTACGATACTGGACAAAGGTCACGTAAAAACCATGACGTCCCCCCGATGGGCATGTATGAAGACGTTAATGACAGTGGACGAGGTGAAAGAGGTATGACGAGGCCGTAGCGTTTGGCGCTTTATGCTCTCTGCTTACCCCGCTAGGGATATAGCGTGAAGCTAAACTTTTATTATTTTTTATCAAATGCGGCTCAAATGATGTTTTTTTATTGCCCCGCTTTGTTACGCAAAATCCCTAAATTAGGATTATATCTACAACTAATGCGTTCATAGATATCTCATTGGTTCTTGAAAGTCTTTTGATAAATATTTTATAATTAAAATTGAACAACTGTAAATTATTTTTTTATTGATAAGAAATAATATGGCTTTTACACAATATTATGATTGTGAGCGGGCGGTAATGGGTTAAATAAAAAGCACAGTGGGCACATCTTATTGCTAAGTGAGCAGTCTTTTCCAGGCAACCACGGGAGAAAACATGTGAGAAAATAATATATTTATTATTAAATTTTCATATACGAATAGATCAAGAATTGGCGACTCATCTTTTTGCTTATTTTATAAGTTAAATTCAAAAATAAACTATCTTTTATTTTAAATAAAACATTTGTTTAGTTACAACGTTATATATAATTCCTTTCAATTCCGTTACTGAGTGAGTAAGAGATTACGCACAAATGAAACTACTGGATTTAGAAAGTTGAACAAACACCGGTGAACTACTTTTTCTAGCCTTAACAACGTCATAAATATAAAAGTAAAGGGAATTTGTGAACCTAGTCTAAGTAAAGGGAATTTGTGAACCTAGTCTTAAGACTTAAGGAAAAATGTCTTAATGGGAACGGAATGTTTCCATTAAGACATAGCCATTTCGTTCGTTCCTCACTTTCTGCCAAATTTGAAACATTGCGGGTTGAGTAGCGAAATTTAAAGCCGCGCACACAACCATAATAATTATTTATGTAGACGTATATATGAGGGCGGTCCAACAATTCCCGGATAAAGAATGATTTAAGGAAATAAATTATTATATAACATTCTAAAGACCAACTGACTGGGATATTTATGTATTTTTTCGCCAATTTATCGTCATTAAAATCAAAATACTAAAGTGTACTACCGCAAGTGCACTGCAATCATGGAGCAAAATGCACAGAGAGCCATCATCAAGTTCCTCACCAAACAAAGAAAAAGTCCGAAATTCATCATCACTATGTTTCTTTTAAAACCACGATTTTCAAGTGGATTGTGAGTGATTATTTGAACATGGCAGAGAGTCCCTTGGCCCAATCATCAAACGCCCTGTAGATGCCACCTCACCGGAAATCGTAGAACAATACCTGACTGAAGAATCCGAAACTACTATATTAAGGATATTCTGGTCATACACCCGCGCGTCAAAGTACAATTTAAAGTCTGGTGGCGATGAACTGGCTTGACTTTTGGATCGAATTGTTACTGGATTTCAAATTTAATAATCCGTCGAAATTTCAAAATCCGTCGGAAAGATGATGGCTACAATTTTCTGGAAAATGAAGGAATTTTTCTGAATGACTGCGTCCGTTCACAAGTACCGTACTTCGATGGCTGCCTAAGTCAGTTTACCTACCCTTATTCATCCACCCTACAGTCCAAATCTGGCTCCCAGCTATTATTATTCGTTCACAAAACTGAAACTACGTTGGAGGAAGAAAATTTACCGATGAAATACATAGGTCAAGGAAGCAGTTTCAAGTTATTTTGAAGGCAAGGAGAAAATATGTTTGTGATGGTATTGAAAAGCTAATTTCGCGCTCCAAAAAGTGTATTGATTTTAAAGGTGATTATGAACAGAAGGAAAATAAGATTATATCCATAACTTACATGCGTCATACTCATTCCGTGGACTTTTGGACGTCCACTCTGACTGACTCTGACATTTAGTAAATTTATAAAAAATCAAATACATAGAACTAAAAACGTTGAGTGGTGGAATTCAACGTCGCGCTTGGCCTCGTTACTAAAGCAAGGAAATGATAATATTAAGTCTTTTATTTCTTGAAATAGATATCGACTCCAAAATCTGTCAAGTTTACAGTCGAACGCTTGTGCCGCCTCGTTAGGTTAAAACAGTCTAATAAAATATAAATCACACACTTCCCAACTTATCAAAATACCACAACTGAACGCTTTTGGAATATAATTCTTAAAGTTCCGTGTGGCCAGTTGTGGCACAGATATTAACGTGCGACTGTAAACACAAGAGGTTGTGTCGAAGAAATGAAGTATATATTATTATTAATTCTTGGTATCAAGGCAACTAGTCTCGCCAACAAATACGAAATACCTCAAATTTGGTGGAAACTGGGTGGAGGGCCCAGGTTTTAAGTTCACTCTACGTACCCTGCCATGTACAGGATACTGCGTGAAGCTGAAAAAAAGAATCTTAAAGGTTACATAAATTAAGGCAAAGCTATTTATTCTATACAATCTTTAAATCGCTTTCACAAGCAAAAACATTGGAAAATAAATTACATTCATGAATAACGAAAGTTTTAAGCGACTTGAACTTTACTTATTCTGAATCCGATTTAGAGATATTCATAATTTGACAAAACCAAAGTGAAAGCCGTTTCGGAGTGAATCTGAGAGGCCTTCACTTTGTACTTGCTTATATTCGTATATACTTACTCGAAAATGTCCTGTTGTATTAAGTTAAGAGCACCGTTAGATTCTTTTGATGGTTGTGGTTCTCAATCAGGTTCATTATTATATCAATTGTCTCAATTTTCACATTTTTTTAGAAAAAGTCGGCTTGAGCTCAGTTATTCATCAAGAAAATCTCCAAAGGAGAAAATAGAGAATAGAACCGAGTGTGCTAGTACTAGATTTCCTCTGTATCTATGTTATCTGACAAAAACGTGACTTTGGTAAGGTCAAATTTTAAAACAACTTGAACTTGAAAACCTAGTGTTAAAGGACTCCGTCCCTATTAAAACACTCGGAAACGTATTCCCGACAATCTCCACGCGACGTCGCGCGTTTTCTCTTTACCAAAACGAATAAATAAAAGTATTCAATCTTTAATTGATTTGAGTGGAAATCAAACTCCCGTCTTATTTGTTCCCCTGTGCTTGCATCCAGACTTAAAGAATCTTATACAATAAATGTCAGTCAATATATCTCCACCTGGCATTGGTTTTGCTTGAAAAGATAAAAATGAAGGGTGTTAAATTAAATTTGGGTAATTTAAATTTTTAAGCGTAGGTACTTATGGAAGGGTTTTACAAGTGTATTCGGTATTTTTTCTGCAAAAACCTTAATATTATTATAAACTATAACTCACGAATAAATATTCTTATTGTGTTAGTTGCATGCTGTATTCCACACGAAGTGGAGTTGACAGAGCAAATCTCTGGATTGAGCAAATCTAGAGGAAGGAAATCTAGAGTAAAGATCTTGGTTCTCCATTTCCACCGAATTTGTGACATGGCGTATTGAGTGGTGGCATTCAACACCGCTTGTCTTGCTACCAGAAAGAGAAAATGTAAATTTTAGATATTTAATTTAATTTTGTAGGCATCGACCGTACCACCTGCCGCGTTAGCTATCGCACGCTTGTGCCACTGCACCACGACTAACTTAAGTGATTTAATTCATTGTCTGTAAACATATTGGTTGAGGATACGTCTTCCACTGGAGTGCATCGATCATACTCGCTTTAGTATCAACATATACTGCGGCGTAGAGTTACGCCACTCAATATAGAATAAAACGTTCGTAGTTAAGTTTGAATACCGTTTCTTTTAACACGATAATGTCTCAATCAAACCAAGTTGGAAGTAAATTTACTGAAACAGTTTTTAATCCAATTGTGAATCTCAAAGTAAACAGACCATTCAGGCACTTTGGTTAAATCCTGTTGTTATAACTATATGTTCTCGAAAATATTTTTTTTATTTAACTTTCGTTTTCCAGACAGAAGGTGGAGAGGTAATTATAAGATTAACTTTCCCCAATATATGCGTAAGATTTGATCCATTATAAGAAATTACCAAAAATCCGATAAGCATATTATTTTTTAATCAATATATCATGTGGTAAACGATCAACGATAAGCCTTACTTAAATCTTTATATATAACATCTGCCTGCTTATGAGCATCCAGAGCCTCTGCTAAATTTTCTGTCAGTTCAACTAAATTAGTATATGTTGATTGAGTAGGTACAAAGCCATGTTGTTGAATGCATAAACTTTGCTTAAAGTGATATTGTACAATGTGATAGACAAACATCGTTTCAAATTACTTCTGAACCAAATTAGGTATTGTGATTTTTTCAGTTCTTGCTTAGGCAAAAATTTATTAATTATAACATTAATGGTATTATAAAACTTTATAAGAACAGTGTTGACATCATCGTCATCCCCAAATATCTGTGCCCAATTACATTTTTCAAATTCTTTATAAATACTCATATAATTGGCTTTATGAAAGACTTTAATTTCTTTATGGAAGATTTGAATGTTTCTTGGTTGAACTGCAGTTTCGCTTCATTGACAAATTAAATATTCACATCCAGGGGAGGATGAAGTTGGTCAACAGTACTGAGAATAGAATGACTTGGACGGACTATGCAAGTTGGAATATTAGACAGCACCAGATCAAGTGTTCTGTCGGATTTGTTGACTACACTGTTATGCTGTTTAAGCTTATATACATTTACTAAATCTATCAAAGGTTGACATAAGCCTTAAAATCACAACAAGTATTTTCCAGTAAACTCCAATCAATACTAGCTAAATTAAAATCACCTAGAAGTCACATCTATTAAAATGCACGCGCAGTCTAGGTTCCCTCTGTCTACTCTGTAAGGTGAGAAAAGATTTTTCATATATCTATATATTACTCTTTCTCTTTACACTTTTCTTAATATAAATGTATGTACAACAAAAACGTTTTCTTTTTCAATCTTTTTTTTTTCTATTTTTCAGCTTCACGCTATATCTCGTACGTAGTTGGCAAAGAGAATACGGGTACCCAGTTTTAATGACACCTTTCTGTTGTTTCTTATTTTCCGCTAAATTTGAGGCACCATGTAATGCCGTGCTGTGCCTTGTCACCAGAACGAAAAAATTAAAATTATTAAATATTTCCTCGAGCGGAGATCGAATAACTTTCCCGTTTTTAGTCGCACGCTTGTGACCTCTGCTGAGCATATTGACACTAGCGTGTCTCGCCTTTTTTTCGTTGTTTTCAACTATTATTTATTTATTGTTTAGTATCCTTATTTGACTGAGTTGTAGGAGAAAAGTATAACTAATACTCAAAAACATATAAAGGCATACATACGACGTTAAAACCGCCGCAATACACTCAATACCTCAATTTGGCAAAAACGGTCTTAATACTAGGTTTTCAGGTTGCCTACCTTGCTCTGCCACACATAAAATTAATTTAAAAATGTAACACTATAATAAAAATCCAAATAGTGATTTACATTTAAATGATGATTAGCAAGTAGATAAAGCCTGTCCATATGCAAATATCAATGTTTGATATCTTAAATATTTTCCCAATACTTAATACGTAGTAAAATTTATATTTAATATGCTATATGAAATACAGAAGAGCTTTCACGTTGCAATGTCGCCGCTGCGCCTTAATATGATATATATTTTTGTACATATGAATAAATACGAAAAAAGATATTGGTTAATTTCAATACAAATATCTCTCAGTCTACTTTGTTTTATGAGAATAACAAGACATTGCGGCGTTGTGTTATTCAACACGCAACATAACGGCAATGTCTTAAAGAAACATAAAAGCCGAAATGTCTTAAAACTAGGTTCCCTCTGACTTCCCCGTTATACGCAGAGCACAGCATCAATCTCTAAAAAATAATAAATAATATTAATATTAATGTAAAATAGGAATGTACGTATTTCATTAGTAGGAGACGAAATTGCATTCTATTCATAATAATTTAGTTGTTGTGCTTGTTCTCTACGGGTTGTTTGTTTTCGTGAATATGAATTCTCTTTGCCATTTACAGATTCAATTATATTTAAAATAGCAGCTTGTAAGATGCAAGCAGCCAAGGTGGTTACTAGATGGTTCTGGATTCGATGCTCACACCAGTTTTTCGTAGGAAACAAGACAAATCGTCACATTGAGTTCCGCCACTCAAAATACAGTATATCGAAAATCCATAAAATGGCAAGAAATCGTAAGTAAAAGTGAGTGTTACGGCGGCTGGTTTATAAATAAAAAATATTAAATTGAAAAGAAAATACTACCTCATCTTAACAAAACGCTTGTAGCAGTTAAGTTACTAATTTGATGTTTAAAAAAATGTAACTAGAAACCATCGCAATGACCAAGGTTTTGGTAAAAGCACCGTATTCAAATAATGGACGGATACATATACATACTTTTTCCTTATAGAAATAACTATGAATTGTATAAGAGAGAGATATAGAAATAACCAAGAATTGTATAATAGTAGTATATACTAGTAGTAGTGTATAAGTGGCCTTCAGTAACTAGACTAAACCACATAGCGATATTTATCAAATTTAAAATTGCAATTCCTAAGATTAGCGTATTCAGCTTTGTAATAATTGTATAGAACCTAATATAATAAATGTGAAAATTTGCGAAGATAGATATTTGGTTTTACTTACACGCAAAAACTATTGAATAGATACTTATTTAAAAAACTAATATATAAAAATTAGAACGTAGCGGTATTTGAATCCGTGCCTCTTGGAAACCGTATAAGCCCTCTGGCCACTAAGCCTTACGTTCACATCAAGCTACGTCGAAATTCTTATACGCTTATTACTATGATTGCTTATTTATCTTGTTAGCCTTTTTTATACATTTTCATTAGGAATTTTTATCAATATTTATAACACTTTATAATTTGCAAATATATTGAATAGATTTAAACATATTTCAGTGTACAATAATTTTATTTTATCTACCAACATTGTATTTTAAGCTATACAAATTTTGTTAGAATATCAAAAAGTATTTTTCTAGAAAACAATAATTAATTACAAAATCTAATATTTACAAGCATCATAATCCTTTACGGTCAACCCTTACGCGTGATTGCTCCAATTTACCTCAAGTATTGAGTGCTCTTGTACCTACAGAAAATCCAATTCTGGTGCCCTTTTCTCTTTAAAGCCCCTCTTAAGTAGATTTTAAGCCGGGGTCGGTTGCATTTTTGTTTAAAAGATCGCTATGTGTTTGTTCGTGATATTTAAAATACAAAGAACAAATAACAAGAAATTTTATGTTATTACATTGGTTTTAGAAATTTATAATTTTTGTCTAACACAATCAAGTGCTAACTGCACTGTGCGTGTGCGCTATGAGCATTTCGCCGCCAGCCGGGAAAATAACGTATTATTTTACACACG
The DNA here is from genome assembly GCA_018249855.1 of Eueides tales michaeli. NCBI lineage: Eukaryota > Metazoa > Arthropoda > Insecta > Lepidoptera > Nymphalidae > Eueides > Eueides tales. Next base: position 9,236 of record DWMZ01000435.1, on the reverse strand, counting down.
TTACATTTGTCAAGGTTATGCGTTGTAGTAGCTGAACGCTTCAACTTTTTGTCTTAGAAATTAGAAGAAATTTAGTGCGCGGGTGTCCGCAGGAGAAAGTGGTTACTATCCGTGTGCCGCGTTTAGCGGCAAATTGCTGACTGCTTGACTATTCACATAAGTAAAATTTAATTGACAAGTTTTTTTTGGTGTAGTTGAAATATCACGAGCTTTCGTTGTTTAAAATGTTTTTTCATGTAAATATACGAATGCATGAATATTTATTACGTTCTTATTTATTTGGGCTACGTTTCTTTGTTTTATTTGTGTTTAGTTCTCTAATATTATTTTTAGGTAAGAAAAATGAGAACAAGCAAGATGCACAAATAATTTCGTGATTGGAAGAAGAGACAGATTTTCAAGAAGATGGTGCACAAAGTTTTTTAAAAGGTGTATCCGAAAGTGATAGGGATAGTGAATTTAGTGATCATTGTATTGATTACGAACAATCCGCAGCAGAATCGGATGAGGACATGCCATCAACCTATCAAACTTCGTCTGTGGTAGCCGCCACGTGTTCACAGAAATCCTCTCGACATGGTCGAAGAAGAAGAATATTCCGTGGCTACCCACGGAATATTTTTCTTCTTTGACCATTTCGAGAGTATTTCTGGGTAAAATAATCTCAACAGCAATCTACGAGTCATTGTAGAATGACTCGTAGATTGCTGATGAGATTATTTTTCTCAGTCCTGAATATAGCCGATATAAATAGTCAAATCATATACAAAGAAAATACGGGCCACCTTTTATTACGACAATTTTATTGAAAGAAATAGCTCTGGCTTTGACTTGACCACATATATTTAGAAGATCCGAAGTAAATACTTTGCAGAAACAGCTGAGAAACCAAATCTCCTGATTTGTGCAACTGGAACAACTAAAAATATACCCTCTGGCATATGTGCAATATGTTCATCAAAAAAAAATAGAAGGACCAAAAAAAGATGCAATAGAAGCGCAAAGTTACTGTGCAACGAACATTGTATAATCATGTGTCACACTATTTCACTGAAGGACATATCGTAGATATTGAAAACGTTTAATCCTGAAATGGGTAGAAACTCTATTGCCAATAGATTTTCGTTACACATACTGCCAGAACTATTTTATTCTTTACGGAAAAAAAGTAAGGTAAGTCACGGCAAGCGAGCGTACGGGTCACCTAATGGTAAGTGATCACCGCCGTCCACGGCCGTGTAGCACCAGGAAGTTACAGGGGCGTTACCGGTCTATACGATGAATGGGCACCGGGGCCCAGCATTACCCAATGCGAATCGCAGTGGCCAAAACCCCTACTTAACGCCGGTTTTAAATGTTTTAAATGCCGGGGATGGTAGTAGAACTATAAAGATTTTTCAAATATTTTATCCATTTTTAGACAATTTTCGTCTTTATATAGAAGCAAAAATAATGTTAAAATAGTAAATGAATAAAGAATCAATAATTTCACTTATTATTTTTCAATTTTCTTTCTTTGAAGAAATGAAAATATAATTTTCTACAATTAAATTTTTGCTTGAAGTGGTTAAAGTATTATTATTTCATACAAATTAAAACACGCAAATAATTGCAAATATTAGTACAATAATAAAAACGTCATTTTGAAGTAATCTTATTGAAAATAACAAGTTAGACAGAATAAATAGGATAAACAGAAACGACTTTACATACGCACATTGTAGTCATATTTTTCAGTTATTTTGTTTTTTCAGGGGAAATATATCGAATTCCGTTAATAAATACTATGATACTATGTGTATATTAAACTATTATTATTCTATGGAAGTATGAATATAAACTACTGCTGTGTAGATAGATGTATGAGCGATCGCTGCAGATTCGGTATACATTCAAAACGTATATATAATTTAGAACGTTACGGAATATGAACCGGCGCATCTTTGAATTCGTCCAAGCGCTCTGACTAAACCATATATTTCATCAAGCTACCTCAAAATTTTTATACGTTCCTAAGAGCGGATTAACACTAAAAAAATATTAATAATCGTTTCTTATCACACTTGTGTGTGTTTGTTTTTCAAGTAATAATTTTTTCAAAGTTTCACTTTTGCCACGTGTGAATTGCACACATCTTTATTGACTTTTATAATTTATAACGAAAGGCTTGCCGTGGCGCAGGGTGACAAACGTGCGATTGTAAAAGCACAAAGATATATTGTTGGTTCGATCCCGGCTTGATGAAATTACATATTTAAGATTTTAATTTTAGGGCTCTGGTATAGCGAGGAATTGAGTTTGCGTTTATTGCATGTTGATTGACGGAACTTAACCCCACGTCTTCTTCCTTATTACCAAAGCCAAAAAATATAAATTATTAATTACCTCTAGTAAAATTCCAACTAACAACCGTCACATTACAGACAGACGTATTACACATAAAATTTACATGTCAGTGAACAATATATAAATTCAAGTATTATCAATAAAAATAAGATCGTATTTTTCTTCATATATCATAAAGCTTGCCATAAATGGGACAACTCGATCTTTCGTGCTTATTTCTGTTTCCGTTCTACAACAAAATGGATGAGCGTCTTTTTCGATAGTTTATGCCTTTTTTGATTGTAGGCCAAGCTCGATATCAGTCGATGAAATGAAAAATTAATATTTTATTGCAGGTGCATTATTTCTAAGCTTCTTTTAATGTAGCAGGTAGATGGCCAAAATAATTATTGTCAAAATTTCTGTCATTACAGCTACATGAAATTATTATTATACTATAATTTTATCTATTACAATATATTTTCACCCCTACAATACTTTTATTAAATTTATCCCTCACTACAGGTAGGCAGAAAAAAATTGGGATCCTAGTGTCACTCCCTTGTATTTCCCACATTCCGGTGAATTTAGGGCATTGTGTGACGAATGACGAAATTCAGTGCCACATTTGTCTTTTTACCAGGGCAATGGAATAATATATATATATATATATATATATATATATATATATATATATATATATATATATATATATATATATATATATATATATATATATATATATATTACATTTCCTCGTGTAGATATCGAGCCCACAACCTGTCGAATTTACGGTCACACACCTGTGCCCCTGTGCCACAAGAATGTATCTCAATTCTTCAGAAAGTAAAGAACTATAACTTTTCCTCTGGTGTAGAGGCTTGAGATTTTAATTTAAGGTTGGTTGGAGTTCCCGTAGTAAAAATCAGACGACAAGATACTGTCAGCTCATTCTGTCTGAATCCAGGGCAGTATACAGAGCAATTAAGAAATTAAGATATCGTTGGCGGTAATTTGATATAATAGACGGATGCCACCTCAGTCTACCCATTACCACGGACTACTGCAAAGTGTCCGAAATGTCGGGCTTCCAAAAACGCAGAAATCTTCATACACGATTAATCCAGTTAAATTTATTTCATTTAAAATGTGTAATAATGGCAAAAAATAAAATATCTTAAGTCTCATACACTTATACATCCAAATGCACAATAACTGAGACGTAAATAATGACAAACTCACTTCGAACTTAATACTTGAGTCTTTTGGCAGGACAAATGGCAAGGGACCTATGAACTTCCGTTTATTTATACGACTAACTTTAAATAGGATTAAGTATAGAGTTATGGTGCAATATGATTGTCATGAGTACCGCTACGCTATAGCTTCTTGCTACGAGATTTATTTTATTGCGTTAACATTTGGTTTTTTGTACTGGTAACTTTTAATTTGTTCATTTTTAGATGAATTACGCATATATTAGACAAGATAGTGTTAAGCCACTCTGGTACCACAGGGAATTGAAAATAATATGTTCCTTTGAGAGAAAACGAACCCACAACCGTTGGGTTGGCAATCAAACACTATACCTACAACTTTGTTCTTGAAATGTAATATTTATATCAATTGATTAATTTAACATCTAGATTTTTCTATTACTGAACTTAACTTTTGTTAAGTTTTTGTTATAAGTTATTTTTTTTCGGATTTGGGAATATTTGAGTTATTATATGTATATTTTTTTATTTTTCTATAGTTTTAGAAAATACCAATTAATCAAATGTGTAAAACAGGGAAGTCACTGACTCCTAAAACACAGTATATACTTACTTAGGGGTTAGTAGCCCATAGAGATGTAAATATGAATATTGTCAGTAAAATGTTTTTTTATTTTTTTATTTATTATTAAGATATATACTCGAGGAATTGAAATATTAAATATTTTTTAATTAAATATTTTATGTTTTCATTTCTTTGCTCTGGTAACAAGGTCTGGCTCTGGTAACGCGACGTTGAGTTCCGCCTCAATTTCGGCTGAAAGTGGAGAACGGAAGTGGAACGAAGAGTCATAAAACTAGGTGCCCAACTTCCATTTGCGTATCCTGCCATGTGCGGAATAAAGCGTGAACTTACAAAAAAAAATAAAAAAAAATACTATGTATATATGTTTTTATCTGATATTTAAAGAACGCTTTGAACTAGGCTTGAGTGTACTTATATAATTCTTAAAGAAACTAAAATCTACTATGACACTCGGCTTCTTTAAATGTTTTTTCTTGCGCTGATTACGAGTCTAGGATTAACTTCATGGTCTGCTGCTCAGCAAATAATATTTCACAAGTTAGGCAAAACGTTAGGAACGATGTTTTAACACTAGGTTCCCACTCATGCCCTATGTATTATATATTAAGGCCCGTCGTAGGTTAGAGACATATTTGAAACTGTAAAGGCGACAGATTTTGGGTTTTGATCCGCACCCATGGAAATGAAATATTTAGTATTTTCATTTTTTGCGCTGACAACAAGCCAAAACGTGTCGGTGAATTTTATTAATCAACACGCCTTAAATATGGTGAAAAGGAGTGAACGGAACGGAGTGCCTTAGTATTAGGTTCCCAAGTTCCCTCTTCCAACCCTGCCTTGTGAAAAGCTGAATGAAAAAAGATACAGCGTGGAGCTAAATTCACATAGTTGTTTTTAAGTTAAGGTTTAAAATAAATGTAATTCTCAATACAAAGATACATTAATACAAAACTTTGATCGTATTTCAAACATGAAGATCAAACTTTGTATCAAACATAATCCGAATGGAACAAAATTTCAAAATTTTGTATAAAAAGACATAACGTCGTTGTTAATAAACAATGTTATACACTCGGACGTTATCTTTCTGTAATAAAATTATATTAATAATAAAACAATTTAAAAATAACAACTGTGAATAATAAGTTAGGGTTCGATTTTTACGTAATAGGAATGGAGTGTCTTATCACTAGGCAACATCGTCTATTGATTCTTATACTGTTGTATACCGGCTGGACGGTTTTTTAAAAATTGTGACAAATCTAATTTTTTATAAAACAAATTTATTTTATTATATATCAGTAAATTTTTAAGTTTATATTATTTTACTAAATTTGATGAAATATCCATCATATATATTTCTAAGGTAGATTACCTCTAGAAAACGTGTGGAGATATTAGATATTAATCACCAGCTACCACTTGCTGAGGATAAAGGAATAATATAAGAGCCTCTGTGGAACAACAAACAATATTCAGTGTAGACATCTAGAACAACTATAAATATAATAAAATTTGATAAATATTACGAGTAAAAGTACCTCATGCGAAAATCTTAGGATTAAATTATGAAGAAATATCTTTCTTTTTTATCTTCGCGCTATAATCCGCACTAAGCAAGGTAGACAGAGATTACCTAGTGTTAAGATAATTTCCATTTAGATATTTTCGTTCCCCTTTCTTCGCCGAATTCTACAGGTAATAGATGTTGAGTGTCGGAAGTCAACGCTGTGCTCTAGTAACGACACTAGGCACGGGAATTGCGGGGGTAAATACGAGGGCATAAAATATCAAATATTTTTATAATATGTTTACGATAAAATTTGCCCTGCGCCACTACAAGCCCCAAAGCACGTTTCCATGGCTATAAAAAAAATGGATAGTAGCAGATTTCACCACCTGATGTATGTGACCAATAGAACAATTAATACTGAGTTTTAAGACTGCACACACAAATCAATAAAAAAAAATGCATTAGGAGTACAAAACTCAACATATTACAAAGAATTTTACTTTATACAGAAGTTATCAACTAAGAATGGAAACACAAAAAAAGGTAAGATAAACATACACAAACACAATAAATTATGGTTTGGGGGCGAGCTTTATCTATTACACAACGCTTGACATACCTGATCTCGGCTAATAGATTTGTTACGATATTCTCTATTAACGTATTTGATTTTATTTAATTACCAATGTTTATTAAGTGTATATATTTTTTTATGTTTTATTACTATCTATTTCTTGGCCAAAGGCACAAATGTGCTACTCAAGTGCAACAGTTTGCGGGTGTGATCTTCAAACGAGGACTATTTTATTACTTTTCTTTGCTAACAGAGCAAAGAGTGGTGATGAGAGTGAGTTTAGAAAGAATATTTTGAATTTAATACAAATTTGTTTTTGTAATTTAAGCTAGTTGCAGACTACATTTTTTTAAGCGTGAGCTTTGTTATTTACACTTAACAAGGGAAAAGTAGGGATGGTGTCTGTTTTGACACTTATCGTGGACAAGACCATTTTAGGACTATCGTACTTATGGCCATATTATCAAAAGCTACAACTACTTACTATTAAAACTCGTCCATACACATACATAGTGCAGATCGGTCCAAACCTTGAGACAACCATTAATCAAGAGTTAACAAGACCCTTTTTTATTATTTTTAAAGTGTTAATCCACAATAAAAATTACTATATAAATACTTAAGTTAAAATTAAAATCAAAAGTAAACATCTAAAAATATATTTTATTAGTTATTAATGAAAATAATTAAAAAAAAAATCCCGATGTGTTTATTTTTTCCTATTTTTGTTACAGACTCATTATTTTTTATAAATAAAAGTGTGTTTAAGCATTGTGATTGGCAAACAAGAAACATTTTAGATGTTACAACATTTTTCTGGTTCGTTACTTCCGTCAAAATGTAATACGCTTTTATTTATAAAAAAATTAGTCTGTGATAAAGACGCATAATATTTGATGTAAGTGTACTGACTTAAAATTAATCATGGCTTAAATACAGTGTGAACCTGATAACTACTATCAAATTTGATAATAAGTTCAAAATACCTATAAGTATTACCTATTACTATTCTTAAAGATCTATATTAAAATTAAAAAGATATCTTTTGATCTAAATTGAGTATGAGTATATACATATATATTTTTTGGCTTCACGCTGTATTCCATACAAATAAGGAAAGGCAAAGGGATCTTTAGAATCTAATGTTAACACTCTTGCATTTTCTACATTAAGTGTTAAGTGACGAAATTCAATACCACGCTTTGCCTTATTACTAATGCGAAGAAATGAGTGTAAATTAATATAGCATTTCCTTAAGTGAGAAGAACCCACAACCGTTATCTATTGATCTAATTTGAGTAGCGGATTTCAAAGTCGCGCTTTTTTCTTACCAGTGAATAATGTTAATTTATTTCCATTAGTCCGAGTCAAATTACCTTACATTGTCTTGATCGCGTCAATTTAAAAAAAAATACACAATTGTTATAATATAGGACATTAATGAGGTAAAACTAAATATACAAATTAGTATTTATATCGCATATTCATCAGTTTTATGATCTGTATTATTTAGTTATTTTTTCCTGTGTAACTCTGTCCGAGAATAATATTATGTTTAACATTATTTTTTGGCTGCGTGATTCTGTTCGAGAATAATATTGTTAGAATGTTATCAAAATATAATATTAAATCTATATTGCCATCTATGTGCTAATGGGGTGAAACTTATGTGAACATTATTTATTTGTGTAAGAACTTGATTTATAAATTAAAATAGTTAATCTGTCTAAAACCGCCAAACAACGACTTTTATTAGGTTATGGGCTAATCAGATTTTGCAAAGAAAATTAAAGTTATTGCTTTATTCGAAGTGTTATTGTTAATTTGCTAGTTTGTTCTACGCGTGTGATATCAAATAGTCATAATGACCTCAAGTTTTCTGTCGAGTGTGCTAAAGCTCAAAGGCTGAGAAAATTATAATGACTGGGCGTTTGCCGTTCAAAATTTGCTAGTACTTGAGGAGATGGACAAGTATCTCAAGCAAGAAGCAGCGACGACAGATGCAGCACAGTCAGCAGCAGATGCTAAAGCACGCGCAAAATTGATCCTGACTATTGATGCATCATTGTTCGTGCACATTAAGGAGACAAAGACAACAAAGGAGTTATGGACAAAACTTAAATCTATCTTTGATGATTCGGGCTTTTCAAGAAAAAATACTCTTTTACGTCATTTAATCAACATCAAACTGGAGAAATGTGAAAATATGATCAGTTATGTTGCGCAAATTGTAGAAACTTCGCAACGATTAAATAGTACTGGATTCATAATAAACGATGATTGGATTGGAGCATTGTTACTGGCCGGTTTACCAGATAAGTTTATGCCAATGATTATGGCAATTGAGTATTTATGGCAATTGAGGTAAACAATATCACACTTTCTTACTATTATTTATAAAAAAAAATTATAATTTAAAAGATTGGCTTTCTAAAAAAATTGTAAATGACAAAGGATGAAGTGATATATTGATATTTTTTTCAATATTATATAAAAAGCCACATTTAGAATATTTAGAGTTTCTTGATAATTTCTAGACACTGAATTAAATTTTATTGTTGTTTTTTTTTGGTGATATTGCGTCCTCGATACTGTTAAAGTATTCTATAAAATGTCACTATCGCTTTCGCTATGATCACTCAAACGGTGATCTTCTGGTTTACCTAATTCATCGCTAGGCTGCACTATTGAAAGCAAGGAAGAGAATCTGGGAGTGTAGCAGGGCGCGCTTCTTGCAAAATTTTCATCTTATAGGCTTCGCAAAAATTTTTACAAGCTAGCTTTTTCACTGAGAGCAGCATCGAGGCAATTTTCATTGATTTCTGTTTCAAATATGAGCTGTCCCCTAAGCTGTTTCTTCTCTAAGATGTCGTACATGTCTTTCTCGGGAAAACAAAAAAATAAATAAATAAATAAATAAATAAATAAATAAATAAATAAATAAATAAATAAATAAATAAATAAATAAATAAATAAATAAATAAATAAATAAATAAATAAATAAATAAATAAATAAATAAA
>DWMZ01000434.1:0-22973 GCA_018249855.1 Eueides tales michaeli | reverse complement strand
ATATATATATATATATATATATATATATATATATATATATATATATATATATATATATATATATATATATATATATATATATATATATATATATATATATATATATATATATATATATATATGCAGTCGTGCCCTTGCACGACGCGTGTATACGCGACAAGTTGTGGGTTCGATCCTCAATCGAAGAAAGAAAATACTTATTATTTTCATTTCTTCCCTGTGCTTACAAGGCAAAGGGGCGTTGACTTCTGCCGCTCAACACACAATCGGCAGTAAATGGGGAATAGAATGGAGTGTCTGAACACTAGGTTCTTAAATTCCGTCCGCTTTAGTTTAACTTAAAATACTAACAATAAGACATATTGATAATTATTAATAGATCTTAAGCGTGTTTAGTCGTTGGTACTTCCGTTATGACACATATACGTATAATTCACACATTATCATTTGTTACTTTTGTCATAAAATTATCGATATTTTTGATGGGCTTTTTTTCAATATGAAAAATCTTACAAAGAACGTAACCGGTCTGATGAGACTCATACAAGCATTCTTATGCAAATTTTAAGATATTTTATTTTTTTTTTTAGCTTCACGCTGTATCCCGCACATAGCAGGGTAGGCAGAGGGAACTTGGGAACCTAGTGTTAAGACACTCCGTTACACTTCCGTTCCTCACTACTACTTATTACTTTATTTATTATATTTTCGTTTTACCAAAACGCAATTAAAAATTACAATCAAATATGTATTTCTTTTATTAATTTAGCAAATTTTTTAATCATCAAATTGATATTTAGGAATCATAGTAAGTCAGGCAGGGTCTAATTAAATAAAAAGGTTAAAGTTTGTATGAAACAATATAATATCTTAATTTGTTCTAAAAATATTTCTGCAGTAACCTTTAAAAAGAAAAATAGACTAGTCAAAATTCTACGAAGGCGATTCGGCTTAAAGCTTCTAAATAATTCTGTCCGGTACATATTTGTTGGTCCAGGCCGTTTCGAGGTTTTGTTTTTTTATGTATGCGTATCGATGACTGTGTTATCAGTTTTTACTGAAGTTTTATTTGATTTTGTAAGTTTAACTATTATATTGTTAATTATGTACAGATGACAGGTATTCGATTTTGTAAGTTTGACTATTATATTGTTAAGTATATACCAGACAGAATTATTTAGAGGCTTTAAGTCGAATCGCTTTCGTAGAATTTCGACTATTCTCTTTTTCTTTTTAAAGGTTACTGTAGAGATATTTTTAGAACAAATTAAGATATTATATTGTTTCATACAAACTTTAAACTTTTTATTTAATTAGACCTTACCTCCCTTACTATGATTCCTAAATATCAATTTGATGATTAAAACATTTGCTAAATGAATTAAATAAATATTTGAATGTAATTTTGAATTGTGTTTTGGTAAAACCAAAATATGATAAGTAAAGTAATAAGTAGTAGTGGAGAACGGAAGTGGAACGGAGTGTCTTAACACTAGGTTCCCAAGTTCCCTCTGCCTACCCTGCTATATGCGGGATACAGCGAGAAGCTAAAAAAAATTATAAATAAAGTATCTTAAAATTTACATAAAAATGCTTGTATGAGTCTCATCAGATCGGTTACATTCTTTGTAAGATTTATATATATATATATATATATATATATATATATATATATATATATATATATATATATATATATATATATATATATGTAGCAGTAAAATTAGAATTTTTACTATATAGAAAAGGAAATATTATCCGAAAACAATTTGGTAGGACTTTTAATGAAAATCATTCTATTCCCCACTTTCCACCGAATTTAAGACAATTCGTGTTGAGTTACTACAGTACTCTAAAATAATATAAAATAGTAAATATTTAATTTTTTCGAGGGGGATCGATCACATGACCGCATTTACAGTCGTATCCTTGTACCCCTGCGCCACGACAGGCCTCTAATTTATAAATACCTGCTGGCCTCAAATTGACTTATATAAAACCTATCACATATTTAAACATTTTCGTTAGAGCCACGAAGTTGAAACTCTAGTGCCAGAAAGATTTGATGAAATTAAGTCTATTTTGGACCAGTTTCAGGGTGTAAATACGATTCTTTCATATAAAATTCATGGCTCACAAGGGCTTTCACATTGTGTACCTAAATGGCTTTGAATATTTAGTCAATATCTACAGTTTTATTTATTTTTTTCATATTCCTGTATTTTAATTCCGCTTTCCATTACATTGACTGGTAGATCAAAATAATGATTATTAAAAAAAAAAGTTTAAACTAAACACAACACTTTTTAAAAGTTAAACTGGTTTCACCATTTTTAATTCAAACCAACAGACAGACTAACCTATATATTGGAAATAAATTTTAAAACTATATAAATAAGTAGTATAGTTATGTTATTTACATAATAGAAAATATTATAGAGTATATAGACAAAAAAAAAATAACTTAACAAAAATAACTATTTGATAGGCAATTTTGTGTATTACACGAGTGGCATCAAATATCAGCTGAATCTAATGTATTTTTTAGCACAGAATATACTATTTAGTGCGTGAGTAAAGTAAAATTTGTTGACTAGGTTTTGCCGGTAGCTTCAACCGTGTGGTCAGTTAAAAATTGCGAAGAATTACATTTTAGCGTACAAACAGGCAAACTATTAAATTTTATTATATGTAAATGTATAGATTACTTACATATAGCAAAAGGACGTCATAAAATATCTGAAAAGTATAAATAAATACAGTTTCCTGCACTTGCTTAAAAAAAAATCATAGGCGTCGAATGTACAGCCGTTGCGCAGTAGGCAGTGACTATTATTATTTATAACATATTATTATTTATGGCATATTACAATATTATTTGAGGTCAGTCGTGTCGCAGGAGTAAGAGCGTGCTACTGTAAACGACGATTGTCGGTTCAATTGCCACACGGAGAAAAAATATTTAATATTTTTATGCACTCACTCTGGTAACGAAGTAAAGTCCGGCGTTGAGCACCGCTATTCAAAACGCAATACCTCAAGAATTAGACAGATAATAGGGAAGTATGTACGCTTAAGACCCATGGAATCGGGGTCCCCTTGACACTAGGTTCCCAATAAGTTGTTTCGGATATATTTTGTTTGTATGACTAAACTGCTTGGAAAACACGTATTCCACAAATAAACCGGCTATTGAATACTTAAGCAATTAAGAAATTTTTAACTGTTTTTATATGAGCACATGATTTTTTTCTATATATTTATATTAATTATTATTAACACCGTCGTAGCAAATTGACACAATGTTTGTTAACGCAATGATTGTGGGTTCGATTCTTGCTCGGGGGAATAATTATTATTTAATTTTCCCAATTTGATAAGAGAAAACGCGGCGTTAAGTTTCGTCATCTGACACGCAATACCTTGAATGTTTTTGTGTACAAAAAAAGCCCACCAGATTTTCTTCTTAATTTCTCTGTTCTGTTAGAAATGTGTAAAAAATATAGTTTTTACATCAAAGAAAAGAAAAAATAAAGTAGCATTTATATATCGACGGGACGTGCTCAGGACGAGTTCATATCATAAAGGGTTATCGTTCTATAAACATGAACATTTTAGGTCGTGTGTGCAAGTAGCGAAGACAAGAGATAAACTCGATTTAGCAATGTATGCACACATTCTCATAATTTCTTACAATTATGACTCACTACTTAGTGGCAGACAGACTAAAAGTAGTAAAAATTTTCTTACTTATATTGGTTTCGGTTTTAAGCAGAGAAAGGCATTAGTGAGATATAAATTTGTTTTTGCAGCCTTTGTGATATAGCAGCAAAGCATTTGAATATAGAGGTTTCGATTCAGTCATGGACAAATATGTACATTATTTTTATTGCCTTGCTCCGGTACCAAAACAAAGTACGGCCATGAGTGCGGCTCGGAAAATGAAAAGCCATGACACTAAGTTCAGTTTGCCCGCTATATGTGAGATACACGGCCTGAATGTAATAAAAAATATTAAAATGGTACAAAAATATAAAAAATAAGCAAAATTAGAAACATTTTTTACATATTTGTTTTCATAAGTGATATTCCACACTTAGGAAAGATAAAACAGATTTTTTTAATGATATAAAAATTTTTAACGTATCAGGATTTGAACTCACGTCTCTTGGTAACCAACCGTGCGCTCATACCACTAAGCGTTACGTTCTCATCAAACTACATCGAAATTCTTTTACCCTTTTTAGAACACATATATGTTGTTAGCATCACTGTAGGGAGATTCTTACAAGTTTCTGTTACCCAAAGATAATTGTAAGAACAATTATCATTTAGCAATACGCGTACTAATTTTAAAGTGTTAACATAAGGTTAGGAAAGAAAAATGCTTATTTAAAAAACATATTCTAATTTGAAGTTAGTAGGCGGCTTCATCTTACTCACAAGATTTTCATATTAAACAAAAGATTTTCCAGTACCTATCTCATGAGGCTATAGTAAATATGTATTAGACTAGTGACCCGCTCGCGATTTCACATACTTGAATTACTTAATTATTTACTTTAAAAGAAATAGAAATAAAACAAACTTTAAATTTTAAGGATCATTTGCCGAATCACAATTTTGTAAGCAACACTTAAATAAGTAAAGTCCGTTCTGAGATTAGCGTTTACATACAGTATAAAATTTTAAAAATCATTGCTTTAGAGTATATTACATTGATAAATCTTTCACATATATATATATATATATATATATATATATATATATATATATATATATATATATATATATATATATATATAATTATAATTTTTATTGAAGGATATTAATAGAACGATGGTTGTGGGCATCACTAAAGGCAATGAATTTTTTTTATTGTGCTGGTAAATAGTTGCGGCGTTGAGTTCCACCATTCACCAAATGAAGAAATGGCATTTTTGAATTCAATCTAGAACATCGTCTGGAATTCGGACAGAAAATTAATAACTCAGACTATTAATAGTAGATTCGTCCTAACTACTACTACTAAAACTAGATAAGGATAAGTATATGAGACTAAAAAAGTATTTTCAATATATATAATAACTAATATCATATTACGACGGACATAAAAGCTTTAAAACTAAAGCTTTCTAAAGCTTTGTATTATTAAAGTTTAGATGCTTTTGCACGATATAACTACTAGAACAAGTCCAATATGAGTTAATTTGTTTACTTTACAAATTACTGTACAAACAAGAGGCATGAATGCATCAGGCACTAATACCGCGGGATAGGTAAGGAACACGTTCTTCGTTTTTCCTCGATGCAATACTCGTAAATCGATTTAATACTATACAATTACAATGTAACGTCGTTTGTTCATCGATTTTTAAAATAATAAGGGAAATTTTATTTATTTTCTTTAATCTCAAATAGAGTTAAAAATGATTTTTCTTAAGATTGTTTGGTATTTTGGAAATTTTAATAAGATAAAACGACATATTATTAATTTTGATAGACTCACTCTGCCGAATGGGCATCGAACCCACATCCACCGCGTTACAACTTCACGTGCTTTATAAATTGATACTATTGATTGTCAATTTAAATATAGAGTAAAATTCCGTTCCTGAAAAATTTCCATACAAATATAACAACTTTATTAAGTATTCAGGCAAGTAATGGATGTCATATTGACAAAAACAATTAGCATCGCTAGACGTGATTTTGTACGTTTATAGAAATAATTATATCGAATGCGAATGACTTCTTACAATCTGACAACAGCATACTAAGTTATTTTTTTAAACTTTTCAATTAATAAATTCTTTCTCCCACTCTCTGTCTCTCAGCTTCACATTATAATCCGCACATGGCAGGGTAAACAGAGGGAAATTGGGGACTTAGTGTTTAGACACTCTGTTCCGTTAATCAATTTGAGGTACCTATCGCGTGTTGAGTGGCAGAATTCAATATATTAATAAATTATTCTGATTATAATTATAAATATCTCTCATTTGTGGCATGTCAATGTTATAATTGCATTTTTTTTATTTTGTCAATGACCTTAACACACTTTTATTGCGTCTGAATATCTAAAAACCAGTATAATTACTGGAAAAAATATTTCTGATATCCGCATATAACGTGAGGTAAGTGTTTCTGGAGACATTTAGTATTGCGAGTTGCGTAACTCAACGCAATCTTAGTTACTAGAACGAAAATATTAAAATAAAAACACAATATATTTTATAATTTTTTGTATTCAAATGTACAAAACAGAGAAATTGGATTTAACCTAATAATTAAATTAAATGCTAAATTTGACTAAAATAAATTTAAAATAGAGGTAAACATTTTTATCCATATAAAAACTACTATAGTAAAAGTTGTTCTTTTTCTTATATCAGTTAACTTAGACTATTGCTGTTCACGACTGCAACATCAAAATAATGATCCGCTTGTCTACTGATAAGATTGAATGTGCACTTGTGAAATTATGAATAAGATGTTAACAGTAAAATACTCTTTATCGTACACTGAATAATGTATTACAAGAATATTAATAATTGTATATAGAACACAATCTCTTCTGCAAATTTGATGCAAAGGAGCGAGTATATTTTCTTCAAATTATTCAAATACCATGTAAAATTCAATATCGAGCTATCTGCATAGCATATTCGCCAATAAAGTTTATATTATGAACGGCAAAATTAATTTCCAACTAAGTGCAAATTGTGGGAGTAAAGTTTGACTAGCACTGATGCAGATACATAAAGAAGCTCAGATTTCTGAGTTGGGATCTTGATTTAAGTCTAGGGCGCGCGTTGCGTGCCGATTCCTAATGTTTATAGAAGCTCAAAGGTTTTCACTTGAGGTGATGCAAGCTATATAAAGCCTTATAAGAATTTTCCTGTAAGTAATATTTTTGAAAATCTTAACTAGGTACTAAAAAGTTATAATCACGAAAATTTTTAGTTAATAGATCTTTTTTTAATTTAAGTGTGGATCTACACAGTGTATTAAATAAAACAAAAATCAAATGTAAAATAATCTTGTCTAGAGAGGCCTATCGTGGCGCATGGTCACAAGCGTGTTCGATTCCCAAACTCAAAAAAGTGAAATATTTAATATTTTCAAATTAAATATTTTATTATTATATTCGCTCTAGAAACAAGGCATAGCGTAGCGTCCAGTTTCGTCAGTCAACGCGAAATGGGTCATATACGGCGGAAATTAGGGAAATAAGTGAAGTGTCTTAAAATTGCCTACTTTGCCATGTATAGGACACAGCGTGAAACTGAAAAAATAGTAATGTACAATTCTGTATATAGACAAGTTTCAATTTTAAAAAAGTAATCAATGTTTTTTTAATATTATTAGGCTTAACAACGTGTAAAATTGCACGCGATAATCTCAGTAATATCTGAAAACTGAAAAAATAGTTAGAATTGCAAAAAAAAAATATTAATACTTCTTTCTTGTTCTTTTCTATTCTGTTCTTTTCTATTTTGTTCTCTTCTCAGTGTATAGCATTTCAATTTTACGAACATTAAAATATTCTTGAATTCATTAGCTTCATTTAAACTACTGTGCTGGTAGTCTACGTTGTCAGTATGCAAAAATAGAATGATTATAAATATTGAAATTTACCAGGCGAGGCTTATCCTATTTTCTAAGATAAACAATTAGAAAAATAATTTGTAACATCTGCAGCGCCGCGCCGTTGAAAACCACTTGTAAATAATCACAAATATGATATACGGAGGCTGCCTAACATGATCCAGACGAAGTTTGTGTTAATGGTTAAATAATATAATAGAATAATATAGAAATTCAAATTTTGGATCACAGCCTACTCGTATAACAATTGAAAGTTATTTTCAAATATCTATAAATAGAGATATGCTTTATATAAAGTTCGGGAACCGGAAACCCTTACAGTACTTCACTGAAAATCCCGACTTACAGCTTTTCCGAGTACTGTATTGATTAAACGAAAAAATATGTTTTTATTTTTTAGTTTCCATAACGATTTTTATGTTACCTAGAAATTGAAACCTATATATAATGGAAATTGACACCTATATGCTGTAGCAAATGTCTTAGAAATATTTTGCTTTATTAATAATAAGAAATTAGTATAATTGTGTTCTTCTTTTCTTTTTTTTTATTTAGTAGACAGAGGGAACTAGGGAACCTAGTGTTAAGACACTCCGTTCCACTTCCGTTCCCTACTTTCCACCGAATTTGAGGCAATGCGTGTTGGACGAAGCAGGATTTGAAAAAACACTTTAAAAATAGTAAAAGTATTTAATAAACAGCATTCTCTCTTGCCAAACGATAATTCTAATTATCATTGGGTAGCGGAAATTTGTAAAAAAATCTCCCTACAGAGATGTTAGCAACATAAATAACAAGCGTATAAAAATTTCGACGGAGCTTGGTGAGGACGGATGGCTTAGTGGTCACAGCGCTTGAACGGTTTTCAAGAGGCGCAGGTTCCAAATTTAAATTTAGTATTAAATATTTATATTGAAAATATTAAATATTTCATTTCTTCGACTGGAGATCGAAACCCACAACCTGCCGCGTTTACAGGCACACGCTTGTGCTCCTGCGCCACTAAATTTGTTTAACGCAAACTTAATTATAATATATAGAAATATAATATTATAGAGGATATTACAGCCATAATTAGTAATCTGTGAAAGTGTTTTATGTCTATATTAACACATTTAAACTAATTTAGCGTTCTTTGTTTCAATTTGCACATATTTATGGGCATATTTAAGTGTTTGTTAAGTGTATAATAAATTTATCTATTAACCTACATCTGTCAAACTATAATTGATGTTTGAGATGTAAGTGCGTACAGCCAATCGGGGAACAACTGAACTTACGTACGTATAGTACGTACAACTTAGTGTAGGGCGATTTAAAGTTTGATTGAATTAGCGATTTCTACATTCCAACAAATAATAATATATGTATGTACTATAAAAAATTGTATTATTGATATTTCTCGCGACCAAAAAGCTAATTTTTAAATTGAATATGTTTCAATAAAAAAAAACTTTGTTTGTTAATCACGTATTTAAGTGTGTACGAAAAAAGTCTAATTAGATGTAATGGTTTTTACATACATGCATACATAGCTTCACGCTGTATCCCACACATGACAGGGTAGGCAGAGGGAACTTGGGAAACTAGCGTTAAGACACTCCGTTCCACTTCACGTTACCCACTTTCCGCCGAAATCGAGGGATTGCGTGTTGAGTGGCGGAATTCAACGCCGCGCTTTTGCCTTATTACCAGAGTGAAGAAATGAAACATTAAATATAATGGTTTTAAAAAAAAATATAAATAATAATCGAACAAACTACAGAAAAATATTGTTATAAACATAAAGTCTAACGGAAAATACCAACTTTGCTATGTTCTGGATATATATAGATCTAGAAAAATATTTTTTATTTTATATATTTTATTTAAAAGTAATCTCCTCTTCTTCTAGTAAATAATTCGTTCTTAGAATTCGCTTGCGCAAGATTTTCTTCAGGATAATCTTATCAGGATTATGCTACGCAGGTCGACGTTAAAAACATATTCCTCGGCTATTTGTAAAGACTTTTGTTTTAGTATAAGTAAGGTAGAGCTCGGAAATTAATATAATAATTTTAATACTTTATACAATACAAGACAAGATCATTAAAATTATGAAAATATTTTATTTAATTTTCATTTACTATAAAGACCATGCTTCTGGGTTCGATTCCCACTCGTTAAATGAAATATATTTTAATATTTTCGTATATTTTTGTTTTGTAAAAAAAATGAATTAATTAAAAAATGAAACCATAAAAATAACATAAGCACCCCAAAATAAAATAATTGTATTTAAAATTAAAAATAGTCATTTTAACATAAATAATAACTATTTTTTTGAATTACAACGACTTTGCGCCAAACACGAATTTAAATCTATACGAAAAACAAAACCCAGTGTGTTCCGTTTGCCAAGAAAAAGAAATGAAGAAAGACTTAAGCAATAAATTAGTGAGACAGTTCTCTTGTACAATGTAATCAGAGGATAAGCCCGCAATCTGCAATGGCTCTGAGGTAATTTATTATATAATATATTAACTTAACTCGTATTAAGCTACCGACCTTAGGGTGGACTGTTGGTACGTTTTTTTTAACAGTAAAAGGAGGCATACACGACTCAGTGGGACACCCTCTAAATGTACGTAATCTTAAACAATTAATTTTTGCTATTATTTGAATTGTATTGTTAGTGTACGTGAAACCTTAATTAAATTTACTTACCTATGTCCGATATAACTGAAATCAGGATTTAGCTACAGCAGATGACAATGAAATCGTATATAATCGATATTTTTGTAAATCTAAAATGGCCGCTACAAGAAAATGGCGGATGACAATTTTACTCAGGAATCACCTAATGATGGGTTGCGCATATAGTTTGAAGTTCAAAAATGATAAAGATGATTATTAACATCAAAATTAGACGAATTAATTAGGGATTATTTTCTTATTCGATGAAAAATAAAACGTAACATAGATATTTTTATTGTATAACAAGAATAATGTTGCGGCCCTAAGGCCGTATTTGTTATTTCAGGTCTTAAATTAAATTCAAAATTAGGTATTTCCGTTTCATGTCTGAAAACCAATTAACTAATGAAATACTCAAGAAAAAATTATATACCTAAAGAAAATTATTTAATAAGTCAAATATATTGAAATTATAAATTGAAAATATTTTCTCTAAGAAAGTTAATATTCTTTTGCATAGCTTTTATAACGTCACTTTTTAAGTTTTAATTAAATTTACTATAAGGTTTCGAATTTGTTAAAGTACTTTTAAAATGTTTCAATTCATTCCATTTCCTTGAGTACGCTGTGGCGCTGTGGTATCGTGGTGACTGTAAAATCGATGATTATGGGATCACTGCTCAATCTCTTTCTTATTCTTACAATATAAATTGAGGTATTGAGTTTTCTTTTCACACGATACGCTCCAAGTTCAGGCTCCCTGCTTACTCTGCTGTATAGAATAAGGCACAATACCAAAAGAAATACATCACTTAGTGGAATAGGTCTAATACTGTATAAGCAATAGATTTCATTAACACTTGTTGTAAAGGTTACGTTATTTTAGTGGGTGTAATATTGGCAAATTTCTTCATCACCATCCTGTAATAGGCACTGTATACTTTTAAATATCAGTGAGTGCATTCAAACAGATTGTGTGGTAAAATTTTTACCATTTTTTAAATAAAGAGTATTTTCTGATAAAACCATCTGAATAGCTCACATTTGATGTAATATAAAAATAAATATATATTTTTCTTTACGAAAATAAAACTATATACTTTATATAATATATATTTTTTATAAAATTTAAACGCTAAAATACTTTAAAAAAATAAAATTTATATTGTTTTATATAATAAATCTCACTACATTTCGTTGCAAAATGTTGGTCTACTGAGCAGCTTAAAACATAAACCAAAATCCATGGGGCTTAACCGAAACGGTATTTGTAGAATTCACTAATCAGAGTACCACTAATGGGGAAATGCATCAGACGAAACACTCAGCTCGCAATGATTTATTCGATGTGTTTGGAAGTGCCGTGCTGGCATTAGAGAGATTGATAAATACCAAATTATTAACACGTTCTAATTAATGCCGAGATTACTTAATGGTGTATTTACTGAGCATCTGATTGTATACTTTACTATTATAGTTAAGAATTTAAATTTTGCGATTATGTTTATTCGTATGGCTAATCTAGGTTACGCAAATGTTTTAAAATATATGAATTATACTATATAAGTTTAAATGATATACAGTTAGGTTTATTCCTTCCTCTGTTGGCCTGTCGTATGAATTTAATTACCGGTTATGGGAGCCTTGTCGAGTATTTATTGACCTCTCGGCTCCGAGCTGTTTGACGATCAGAGATCGGTACTCCAAGATCTTGATGCTAGCCCCCGAGTCACTCATGGCTAGTAGTAAGATATATTGTCCTGTGACAACATACCTGTGGATTTGATGAGCAATAACTTAGTCCATGCCTTTGGAAGTGCATTGATCTTACGAATTCCCAATGGATATGCGTCTTGCATCATCGCTTTATAAATAATATTATTTTCATTTTGTCGATGAGTACTTCCATATTTTTCGATTTTCTTATAAATGATAAGTCTTATATGTGGTCACAATAAATATAAATATTTTATATTTTTAGGATAAAATTTTGTTTTGAAGGTTACTCTTACAAGTAATATATGATAATTATTACAATAACAAATTGAAACGTAGCACTTTTACGGGACCAATATCCTTATTAAAGACATTATAACAACTCTTTTTGTAAGTGTTAATATTATTTTTTTCAGGTAGGATAGATAGAAGGAACTTGGGAACCTAGAATTAAGACACTCCGTTCCATTACCCACTTTCTATCACCATCATCGCTTTGCCTTGTTACCAGAGCTAAGAAATGAAAACGTTAAATATTTAATTTTGAAAACATTGAATATTTCAATGGAGTGGGATTCGAACCCGTAACCGGTCGTTTACAGTCACACACTGAGCTTCTACGCCACGATTGGCCTAAAATATTGAATAATACATTTTTCCAAGTGCAAGTCGAATCCAGTACCATTTATAACAGTCACAAACTATACCACTGCGCCACGGTTATATGTAATCTCTTATATCCAATATAAATCTGGTATCGCTCGATGATTGACGGCAAGCGTCACTCAGCTACGAATAAGTCCTTGACTAATCCTCTTGGTACACAGTCCCGCTTTACACGGTCCAATGCATATAAATTGACTGGCGATTTGACGTGACTTATACACATTACCCCTTTAGCCGATAGCTGAACTGGCCATATATTAAATATAATATACGTTCGTTTAGAATTCGTTTGCTATTCGATGGTAGAATAATGACTTTTAGTTTGTTTTGTGATGGTTTTATTTAAAGTTTTTTGAATATATTTTATGTTTTGGTCTATTATGTTGGCTTTTTTGTATTTTTTGTGTAGATTTTTTTGTATCTTCAGGTTGTATCATCTACATCCTTGGGTAGGTAGAGGTGTCTTGGGAAGCTAGTGTTCAGACACTCCGTTCTTATTAAGACACTTCCTTTCCCCACTTTCTGGAGACATTGCGTATAAGTGACGTAACTTAATACCGCGCATTGTCTCTCGTTACCAGCAGAGTAAGGAAATATTAAAACTCTCTGTTTTATAAATTGAACCCGCGTTTACAGTCGTACACTTGTGTCTACTCCAAGACTTAAATTATCGGTCATTACAATTTATTTTGTTTTTAATAGAAGCAAATTAGTTTTAAACAACTATAGTACTTCTGTAGTTTTTTTTAAAGTTATTATCTTTTTCCATGTGACTTATGTACCAGTATATATCTTATATAAAGATTATATATTATAGAATGTGACTTCATAATCACTGCAGAATGTGGAAAGGTGTTTGACTGTTTACACTGTACTTAGTATCAATTCCTATTTGGCACCTACAATGTAATCTATATCAATATAAAAAGTAAGTTACTTAAGTCTTATTACTTAAGTCTTTTTAAGAGGCCTGTCGTTGCGAACGAATACTGGCGTATGACTGTAAACGCGACAGGTTGTGGGTTCGATTCCCACACGACGAAATGAAATATTTAATTTTAAAAAATTATATAGCTTTTTTATTTTTTAATTTTTCACTCTGGAAACAAGGCAAATTGTGTTAAATTTTACCACTTAACACGCAATGTCTCGAGTTCGGTGGAAAGTGGAAAACGGAACGGAGTGTCTTAACGTTAGGTTGCAGGCAGGGAACTCCCAAGTTCGCTTTGCCTACACTGCCATGGACTAGAATATTTATTTTCGCATGTAATAAAAATATTACCACAAAAATAATAGCCAAAACTCCAACAAGACACTCCAATATAAAGAATTATTTGGTGACAAAACTTAAATAATTCAAGTTAAAACTTTGTTAAAAACTGTACAAAAGTACGTTTTAATCACGAAATACTTAAAAACTGTTCCTTACGATTTTCTTCGAATAATTTAACTGTACTTTTTTATTCACGCCGAAGTTTCACCGTTTTGCTGAAAGCCAACGCCAAATAAGTGTTAAGAAAGAAAAGTGAGCTTTGGGTGCTTGGAATATCAATGAAAAGTGTCCTTTACTAAAGTTAATTAGTTTACAATGGAACAAGTATGTCCAGAAGTATCTAAACAGCTACTGTCTTTTCTTAATAAACAATTCTTTTGTTTCAAAAATATTGTTTGAATTAATGTTAATATTTTGTGATAATAAGGTTTTTGCAGTTCATTTTTATATTATTGAGTCCTGTAGTGGCGCAGCGGCACAAACGTGTAACTGTAACCGATAGGTTCTGGTATTCGATCCCCAGGAAGTAAAAGAAGGAGGAAATGAAAAATTTAATATTTTCAATTTAAATATTAAATGTTTCATTTCTTCGCTCTGGTAATAAGTCAGGCGTTGAGTTCCGAGACTCAACACGCAAAGCCTCAAATTCGGCGTAAAGTGGGGAACGGGAGTGGAACGGAGTGTCTTAACACTAGGTTCCCGGGTTCCCTCTGCCTACCCTGCCTCGTGCGGGATACAGCGTGAAGCTAAAAAAAACGTTAATATTAGTTTTAATTATGTAATTTTCTTTTGAGTTAAAGCCGTCGTAGTGGAGTGCGATAAAGCCTGACTGCAATGATTGTAATTACAAAATCTATTCAGTTCATATAAAAAAAATTAAATTGACCTAACGCAGCGTTAAGTTACGCCTCTCAAGTCAAGATATCTCAGAAATTGAATGGAAAATGAATGAAGTGGGGAACGGATTATTACTTAACAGTTAGGTCCACAGCCTCGTCCGCCTGAATCATAAAATTGTATACTTATTAAAAAATACAATGTTATAACATATAAGATTAACTCTTTATATTATAACATTGTAATTTTTAAGACAATATGTGTACATTGAAAATTATGCGTTGAAATTGGTTGAGCAGTTACTAATATGCGTGCCCAAACGCATAGATAAACAGGTAAAAATAAAAAAAAATATATATATTGTCTTTGGTTCTATATGTTCCAAGTACAAACAGCATCATTTACAATTTTATTATATGTATAATGATGATAGATAATAATAAATTTGCAGTACGACTATTATTTTGCAGGGATAATGCGAGCTTACTTTAAGCCCCTACATTGGTAGTATATACCTATTAATAGTAAAAATTTAACAGAGAAATTTACAAAGCATACTCATTATTGTCATAATACTACGAAATAATTTAATTATTGAGAATTAATTAAATGAATACCAATTAGTCGAATATTCTATATACACTTTTAGTGGACAGATTACTATAATAGCAGGAATATAATATGTAGTCTAAATACTACATACAGATTCACGCTTATTCACGTTTGTTTGTTTCTCATTTTCTTATGAAGATTTTGTTATAGATATTTTTGTACCTTTACGCTATCTCACACACAGCAGGGAAGGCAGAGGGTACTTGAGAAAATAATGTTAACGCACTCCGCGCCCCATACATTTCGGCTTCTCACATTTTGCCGATTTCTTGACATAATTTTTAGACAGAGGGAGAGCCCTCGTTACCAAATTAAAAATATTAAATATTTCATTCCACTAAGTGGGAATCGAATCCGCTACCATCGTGTTTTTTTTTATGGATAAGACACGGCAAACGAGCGTACGGGTCACCTGTTGGTACGTGATCACCGCTGCCCACGGCCCCGTGTAGCACCAGAGGAGCTACAGGTACGTTGCTGGCCTTTAAGGTGGATAGGCACCGTGACCGCCCGGCATTACCCAATGTGAAACGCAGTGGCCGAAGCCACTACTTAACGCTGTTTTTAAATGGCGGGGGTTGTAATGATCCGGTCGAGTCTGCCCATGCGTGTTGTCATTGCTGACAACGTGACTCTCCCACACGTTCTTTAGTCACCTCTTACGACACCATCAGTACCAGGGTGATCCTATTCTAAGACGGAATCACACGAACAAAACGGTTTACAGTCGCTCGCTTGTGCCCTTGCGCCACCGCGGGCATTCTAATGACAGGATCACGCGATCCAAATAGAAATACTCTTAGAATGTACTAGAACAAAGTTTACAAGCTACTCAGTATTTTAATACTTGGATCCAGAGATGTTGTAGAAGAAAAGCAGAGGTTATTTTACTGTAAAGCTAATTTCACGTTCAGTCATCTGATCATCTAAGTATTCAAAGTTTCAAGCCCAGCCGTACATTCTTCCTTATTTATAAATTAAATTGTGTCCTATTTATATAGTTATAAGGTGCTGATTCGCGTAGTAAGTAGAAATAGGTGGTGTTAGGACTCGTTCCTTAAATATTTTGGGATATGTCGCTAAAGTTAATAAATCTATAGTCTCAGCGTACAAGTAACAATAATTTTTACTATCTTTAAAGTGTTATTCCACACTTAGAAGAGCCTTGTCCAAAAAAATCTAAATTTAAATATTTAATTTCAATATTAAATATTTCACTTACTCGAGTAGAGATCGAATCCACAACCTATCGCGTTTACAGTTACACGCCTGCCCGCCGTGCCCATGCGCTACGATATACCTCAAATAATTAAATAAATCATATTTAACAATTGAAAAATAAACAAATAGTAACAAGTTTATTCAATGAGTTTACATTATTGCCTATTTACCACAAATTAAACCCAAATACGGTGCGATATAAGTGGCAGTATTAACTACACGCGATTGTCATTGTTGACATTTCTAATTCGATTGGTCTGTTATTATCTATGGTTCTTTCGCCGCAATAGTAATTATCCTTTAAATTATCTTTTAGCTAGATTTGTATCAGCTGGCGTAAAACTTGGCCTAATAAATTGTGTTTTAAACATAAAATAAACTAATTGATGGTAGGTAACTAGGACAATTTAATAAGAACATTTTAAAGAGGCCCTCGTGCAAAAAGTCACATCACTACCTCATATCGGTGAAGTACTTGTCAAAAAACATAGCCATTAATAATAATAATAAGCGATACTGCGATAAACCAGACTTTGCATTAAAACACCAAACTCAAATCGCATATTACATTTAGGAGCAACGGTGTCACAGAGACAGACAAACAGGTTAAACACCTCTTTTTCTGCGTCGGGGGTTAAAAAGACGAAATATATCGCTTCTTTAGTGCTATAATGACATATCTGCACTTTTAAAATATCATTTAAATATGTAAATGGGGAAGGGCTACTTATATAAAAATTATAAGATTACGTTTCATGCAATTTAAAAAGTATAATATACTTCATTCCTGCAGCAATATAGTACTACCAGAATTAAACTAGCGCAAATTTCACCTTTTTTATATAGTTTACAGTTGCATAATAACAAAGTCAACAAAACTTAAATAAAAAATATATATATTTTCGTATAGAAAACAAAAAAAAATATATATTCGATCATATATTTATGACTTATCCTTCAAATTCAATATATTAAATCGTAAATAAAAAAATGAAGTAAACCTCAAAGGTAACATAAGCTTTTAGAATCAATATTATCTAATTACGTAATAGACATCGAAAGATTGGCATTAATGGCAGTATAATTATCCGCGACGCAAGTCATTGTTTGATAAGTCAAATAGTCGGGTTATTACCTCCAGTCGTGTCCCGTAAATAACTAATTTTATCGGTTTTCTACTAGAAATTAACTCGGAATTCTATTATTTCCTTTTTTCTGTGTAAAACTGGATTTTCAATCAAATTGTGAAATACATTTTGGTTTAAATATTTAATATTATTAATTATTGTCCCTGTGACGCGTACAATACGCGTTGCCATAATAATGTGTGTGTCACTTTATAAAAAAAGTATATATTATAAAACTTAAATTTGTATTCTGTCTTTTGTAGTATTTTCTATTTAATATATTGCTATGCTTTCTAAAAAAATATGTTAGCTTTCTGATTTTCTTCGCTCATAAACTATAACTATGCAAAATTTAATATTTCTTAAAACAAAAACATATCTTTTTAAAAAGGACAACAATATGTACAAAAAAATAAACATCGTTGATTATTGCTGATTCTTCAATTTTGGAAAGAATTACTGATAGACTGTAAACGCGAGAGTTGTGAATTTCTGCACTCGAAGAAATATTAATTGAAAAAAATATGTGCTTAATATTCGTTTTTATGTTTTATTATATTAATAAGTAAGGGACGTATGGTTACATTCAGAAACATTAAATTGTGTATGTATACTACTTTGTAAAAATAAAATTGCGATGCCCCAAGGTAGAAAGATATCATAAAGACTAGTGAAGTTGACAGATTCAATAACTAAGTCCCCGTCGTTTCGACGTTAGATATTTTTATATAATAATAGTTTTCACTACCACTACTGTGCGTTCAAAGACAAGTTGATTGTTGAACTTAATAACTTTCCTTACAAACGTTTTCTATCTCATTTAGATTACAGGTGGACCCCGCAGTGTCTCATTATAATATGTCCATCACAAGCTTTAACGCGATTTTCTTTATAGAAATTGTTTTATATTATCGTTACATGGTTCCGCAACTTTATGTGGATTTTAATATGGAAAGTAGAAGATTTGTTTTCTCGTTTCCGTAAGGATTTTGAATAATCGTTTCTTTGTGCTACTTATTTACTTACCATCTACACTGCCTGGCCTATCATATCAAAATGTTCAACTTCTTAAGTCCAATTCATTCCAGTCCAAAAGTTTCATTTGTTCGTTATCCATCGTCATTCAGTAGATAAAGAAGGAGTTAAATAAATATATATATTTTTTGTACCGTTGATCGAATTCTTCGACCTAAAGATCACTTAGACCTTGGATTTTTTTATAAAATGAAAATAAATAATATCAAATTAGACATCCCTATAATGGGGTAGCGCCTTTCCTTTTTTATTATGTAACCTTTTTATTACTAAATTTGACATATCTTGGTTAACATTTATTTCGAATGCGTATTTTTTATGAATCCGAATTTTAGCGTATTGTATGTTGTCACACGCTAGTGCCCCTGTGCCACGACGAACATCATAAATAAAGACTTTCTAATTAAATTGAATATCTAACACATAAAGAAGTTTATAAATTTGACCATTCCATATAACAAACTCATCAACTTCATAAAATTACAGTACAGATTATAAAAAATATTGTATATTTTTTCCTTTACCACCGACACAGCTTCCAAATATTTTGTCTACTTCAGTCAGGTATCTCTTCTTTCTTCTTCTTTCTTTGATCTTTTATTTTGCTATTATGTATGCCCTATCAGAATCACAGCGTTCATGTGAACGACGAATATCAAAGTTAAGTAAATATCGAGCCAATGTATTGTAACTTGAAAATTGCTTTTTGGACTTTATGACGTTATGTGCATACATGGTATACCTACTAGGTACATGTTCGTACTTCGATTTAATTTTCTCGTACATTCCTTATTAAAACTGTATTGTAAACTTTAAATTGGATATTGGCTGTTGGGTACAATGCTAAAGTTTCGTATACAATGTTTCTAATTAATGCACTTGTTTAGATAGACATGTTGTTACAATGGAAACATATGAAGTTTATTATGTTCTTCATTCAAGGAGAAGAAAATAAGAAGAGGAATTAGAGTAAAGTTAGAACGATATCTATTTGGTATGGTAAAGGAGGTGTTTTTCATCTGTATTATTTTTTCTCCTATCAATTACGCTATATTGCAATCTATAATGTTTGTGAAGCACGTTTACACTCTAGCGTATCATATATGAAGTACTAACTAATTATTTTATTGTCAATAACTCCAACACGTAGTCTAGAGACACTATCATGTTAATTTGCTGCAACGCTTTCATTTCAAATTTAAATGTACAACTTGGATTTTAAAACCTAATTTAATAGTCTTATTAGAAGCTCAGTTATACTAGCGACGTGGTTATTTTTTTAATAAACATTCTTAATCATGAAATACTGGGGGAAAATTGCGGGAAAACGCGTGCTTTTTTCTTTCCTTTTATTTACATTAAATATTCTAATTTATAGATATTAATGTATTTTTTTACGGTTAAGATAGAAGAAGCGAACAGATAGTTTCTATCTCAATCTGGGACAGATAATTAATATTTGTTCTGGAACTATAATTTTCCTTTTATATTTTATTTGTATATAGAAAATTGCTTATCGTTTTCACTTTTTTCTTTTAATTAGTTGTCGATCGTATCATTCAGTTCTACATTTTTATATTTAAAAATTTTGTATAATATCATTTTATGAAAAAGGAATATAACGTTTAAAACGATTTAATATTAAAACCTAACCTTTTCAACTTTATAGGCGAATATCCGAGTTAACAAAGTCCAGACATGCTTTGCTGTCAAACGTCAATTGTCCTGCCATAAATGTCTAACAGTTTCATTTCCGTTTGCACTCTGAACAGTTATTCATGCAGAGATACATGCGTCTTTGTAAAATAGTTGCATAGAAGACATTTACAAATTTTTATATATAATTTTATTCGGTCGTCTAAAAACAAAATATAACTGTCTAACAAGCTTTTCAAATTTCTTTCCTACATATAAAATGTGGTAACTTCAACACATTTTATAAAATTATTATTATATGATGTAATATAAGTGTTGCGGGTTTAAATCCCATTTGTGGGTATCCGTGAAGCTACACATATAGCGTTAAGTATGTGTTATCGTATTCACTCTTTACAGTCAAGTAAATGAATTAATGAAAAAATGTTTATAGTTTTGAAAAATGCACCGCATAAATGCTTAACATTTATTAGTTTACTGACAAGATGAGACACGACCACGTGAGTGTAAAAGGATGAAAGGCTCTCTTTACTATCGTCGTATTATGGGGCGCCATTGTGTCTTTGATAGAGCTTCCATTAGCAAGGTTTTAAGTTTTAATATTGTAATAGTTACTTCATATTGCGTGCTTTAGACGAGCAGGCAAATATATATATATATATATATATATATATATATATATATATATATATATATATATATATATATATATATATATATATATCGTCTCAGCCGTGCGACGCCCTTGCGCCTGCCGCATCCAGCGGCTTCCCGCGATCTTGACCAGATCGTCGGTCCACCTGGTAGGGGGCCTGCCCACTGAGCGTCGTCCGGTTCGCGGTCGCCACTCGAGAACCTTTCCGTCCCAAGGACCATCGGTTCAGTTCAGGGAGCGAACATACCAGAGTGAAGAAATTGAAATATTTCATTGCACCGAGTGGGGATCAAGCCCACCATTGTCGCACTTAGTCGCAACCTTCACTGAGATGGCCTCAATGTAGCAAATATAGTAAAAAATATTATTTTTATTAAATAAAACAACGTTTAGATACCATTTTACATCGAAATAGAGTAATGGAATTGATAAATATAATGTATGTTATTTATTAATTTGTACTAAAAAACACGCTTACATTTTAATATTACTATATTTTTTTAAATCACCCATCGTGAAAATAAATAGTAACTTTCAAGTTATTTCCCCTGTGAGATAAAATATGTACACAGCAATCTGTTATATTACTAAAAGTAATTATTTAAATACGCATTGGTACATTGAACTACTCGTTTACGGCTCTTAGTATATACCTACACTAGTAGTCGCCCTCAATTTTGCTTGCGTAAAGCCCCATTTTTCGCTTCCCGTACGAATTTTATGAAAATCTTTTTTAGTGTCCATTACCTGACACTCTCTAACTCATTGTATTATGCCAAATTTTAACTTTTTTCCCCGTTTTTTTCCTACATCCAAACCGATGATAAGCGTAATTGAACGCCGCATTTAACTATTACAGCGGGAAAATAAAAAATATGTGTATACACATATTTTTTATTTTCCCGCTGTAATAGTTAAATGCTAATATACACATTTTCCGTGTTGAAATTAAAATAATTGCGATGAAATAGGTAACACCCAACTACTATAGCGCACAATTATATGAATATTTAAAAAAAAAACAAAAACAACAGGAAATAAAGAGAAATAAACTTGAAATAAATGTTATGTAAATGAACAAGGCAGTGGATAAAATAATATGATCCTGATTGAGCCCTCAGGGCACGTATTATGTCAGTTGAATAGCGGAATTTAGTCAAGTTATTCAGTTTCTTAATAGAAGAATATTATAATACTTATTAAATATTTTTTTACAGATGTTATCATAAAAAACACCTTCCTTAGCTTCATGATGTATCCTATACTTAACAGGGAAGGCGAAGGGAACCTGTAAACCCAATGTTAAGACTTTTCGTTCTCATTAAAATACTTCCGTTACTCACTTTCCGTTGAATTTTGAGAGCATTGCACGAAAAATGGCGGAACTCAACCCCGCAAGCGAGTATAGAGATAATATTTCAAGTGTGTGTAAATAAATAATCTGAAAATCAATACATTTTATTGTTGGTGTGTATGTTGGTTAATTATATTACAAACTTGTACATATTAATTAGATTATAATTATCTTAACATACTAAACAAAGTATAAAACACAGAAGTCACGGTCGGTTGTTGCCCGTCTCACACTTGCATTTAGCATTAATGAAGATATTTTATGAAGCATAAACATCTTTTAGTTACTCGTTCGTGTTTAGTGCTTAAGTAATCTCAATAAAGTTCATATAAATTAAAGAATATGTGCTCATACGCTTAGAGCAATTTATTCAATGAACAATTTTTAAAATAAAGATGTATGTTTACCACACACACATGTATATATATATATATATATATATATATATATATATATATATATATATATATATATATATATATATATATATATATATATATATATATATATATATATATATATATATATATATAT
>DWMZ01000433.1:0-22982 GCA_018249855.1 Eueides tales michaeli | reverse complement strand
TATATATATATATATATATATATATATATATATATATATATATATATATATATATATATATATATATATATATATATATATATATATATATATATATATATATATATATATATATATATTGTATTTGCAGAAGAAAGGAATTTAAAGAAATTTAAATTTATTCATTCTACCGGATCCCGATTAGAGATAGAACCTATACTCATACCCTTTACAGCAACATTTCTCACGTCACCAGAACGCACTCTCCTTCTAAAACAGAGAATATGAACAATAAGTAAATTTCTAAAAAAAAATCCAATCGTACAAAATGAATGTGCGTCCCGAAACGAGTCGTATTGTTCGCGGCGCAATTTAATTTGCAAGTTTAATTAATTTCCTTTGTTCCGAGGTGGCGGGACGTCGTGTTTTTAACTGGAACTATTGAATTTGATTCTGAACTTATATCGATTTTCAAGAGGAGCTTCGCTATACTATTATCAAACAACTTCGCGCTTTTTGGCGTATAGAAGCGTAGACGAAGGAGACCCGGACGGGGTGACAATGTTCAAGACAATACGTAGCGGAACTCAACGCCGCGGTTACTTTCCACCAAATTATGTTTAAGTGGAGATCAAACTGGCAATCGTCACGATTACAGTCAGACGTCCCACTGTAGCTTCTGCTATACTATCAAAAATATTTATAGTATAATAGCGGCTCAGTGACTTGTATTTGAAGAAGGATCTAAATACAAAATATATATAAATACTAGCGATGATTACACTATTACTATTTTTTCGACTTCACACAGTATCGCGCACATGGCAGGTTAGGCAAAGGAGGCTTGAGAACCTAGTGTTAAGACACTCCGTTCCGTCCCAGTTATCGCCCAATTGAGACATTGCGTTTTGAGTAGAGCAACTCAACGACAAGAAGTGAAAATAATAAATATTTCATTTCCTCGAGTGGAAATCAAACCCACAACCTGTCGTACTGTAAATGTCACACGCTTGTTGCCCCTGCGCCACGACAGGGCTTAAAGAGAGTTTTACATAAGAAATCTATTTCAAATATCTAACATACATTTATAGCTGAAAGTTCTTTTTCCATTTACTTTTGGTGTGACAAATACAGAAACACTGTAAATACAGAAGCCAGCCATTTTAAGTCCACGTGACCTTCCTCCAGTACTATAGTGTGTCCCATATATCAACAGAGTTCTCCCCACTCCTCTTTTGCCTCTCACTCTTGCTTCTTTTTCCATTTCTCTCATGGTAAATGTCACCAAAAGAAAATTCGCGAGGTTTTACTACAGTTAATTGATGCAAATCCGTGTTTACACGTAGATTATGTACAATTACGTAGTAATGTGATGTATCGTGAACTCGCTTCGATTAGTCTCAGCTATTGGGGGCTTAGTGTCGTCGATCGATTAGAGGCGCAATTACTTATCATACTATATTAATAATGAAAGTAACTTGAATATTTATATTTGATAATTTCTTGTACTTCCGATAATTATGTACTTAACATACATATATTTTTTAATTATATATGTATGGGACTGTTGTGGTGCGAACAAGCGTGCGACTGTAAACGTGACTATATGAATGCGATTCTCTTCGCTCTGGTAACGAGGTAGAGCCAAGTTAAGTTTCGCTTCTCAATACTAAAAATAGTTTTTAGTGTTGAGAGTCGAAACTTAACTTTAACCCCTGACGCAAAAAGAGCGATGTTGTAAGTATGAACTGGCTTCCTGTCTTTATGTCTGTATGTATGTGTATTTGTGTGTCTCTTTGTGTGCAACGTAGCTCTGGAATTAATTCAAATTAAACAAAAATAGACCGAAATGAGACAGTATATTTTTAAATTTAAACTTTTTAGTTTTATATTTTTCTGTATAACTGCCTTAGTTGTAAATCAAATATGGTCGCAACGAATTGTATAATATATATTTTCGTTTAAAACATTTATGTCTTTATCTATGTATTTATTATTATTAGAATTTTATAGTTTTGTATAAATAGTATATATCATATACAACGTTAAATATATAACAAGGTACACACACAATATGTACATATAAAAACAATTTAATCGATAATTGAATACGCTATATCAGCTCGGTTCCCCGATGTAGGCCGATTCGTACCTGTAATACCCGCGCTCAGTGACCTGGCACAAGTGGCTCCAATGAGAAAATAACTATAAAACTGTTCTATACCATATATCTATGAAGCTATTCAATTGTACGTAATATGGGGAAGGATTTTTATGCTTTGTGGTGTATTTATTACTTTAACTTGTTATTATTTTGGGCTTAAATCTTATTTAGAGGTATATTTAGTACAGATTTAACCTATAAGGTCTGATGTAGCACAGGCGAAGGCATACACGTGTGGTTATAAACGCGACAGGTCGTGAGTTCGATTCCCATTCGAGGTGTACAGCGTGAAGGTAAAAAATATATCCGAGAGTCACGATGTATCCCGCACAAAGAATGGTAAGCAGAGGGAAACTAGTATTAAGACAGTCTGATCCCCAATATTGTTGATATAAACAAATATATACTATACATATAAAATTCATGAATTATGCCTTATAAGTTTGCGTATCTGTTGGTGGTTTATATAATGTAATAATAATAATTTTATTTAGTATTTATATTATTGCACGTATTATTCCTTCATTACGTTGTAACAGCGGCCGCGACACAATAACATACACATAAGATGCCAAATATGGACAATAAAATCATTTACAACTGATTTTAATCATTACTAAAAAAATATGCGATAAGTAGACACATCAGGTTAATATATATTGTCTGTATATAATAATG
Source organism: Eueides tales michaeli (assembly GCA_018249855.1). Classification (NCBI taxonomy): domain Eukaryota; kingdom Metazoa; phylum Arthropoda; class Insecta; order Lepidoptera; family Nymphalidae; genus Eueides; species Eueides tales. Next base: position 20,161 of record DWMZ01000433.1, on the reverse strand, counting down.
ATTTACATGATACTTTAATATCCTCAGTGTGGAATATATTTATAAGTTGTAGATGATGTATTAACATTATATATGAAGTAACTCAACAACAGCAACATCTTGACGTAATAAACTATGAAAATAAATGTTAGTAATGACTCGTAGCCGAGTTAAAAGTTGGTTCATTTTATATATTGAAATTAAATAAACTAGTGGCCACCTTGCGGCTTCGTCTGTTTGAACTACATAATTATTAATTTAGTATACTGTTATATTTTCGTTTTATAATAACAATATCTTTTTTACTTATAGCTTTTTTAAATATAAACAAATTTAAATAAGGTATTCAATGTTAAGAGGTAGATAAACAAAATGAAAGCTGACAAGAGATTAAGTATTGAGAGTAACTCAACGCCGCACTTTGTCTTGTCACCAGAGCTATCTCCGAGTGGGAATTGAATCCACAACCGTCGCACTTACAGTCTAGCCATAAAGACAATATATTTTGTATTTATTATAAAATATCTCTAGAATACATAGATCACTACTTGTATAATCAGCTTCATAGAAATAAAAATCTTGTAATATATCATGCCCAGCTCAGTTATTTTTAAGCTTCACGCTGTATCTATTATATAGCAATGTAGACATAGACATAGGGTAACACTCAGTTCCCAATAAAAGAATTACCGTTTCCCATTTTCCATCGAATGTGAAGGATTCGCTTGTTGTGGGGGAACTCAAATGCCACGCTTTCTTCTTTCTTTTTATTAAAACGAGGGAATAAAAATGCTAAAATTTTCATTTCCTCAAGTGGGAAATGAAATCACAATATGTCGCGATTTCAGTCACACGATTCTTGTACCACAACACGCCTCATATATATACCTAATATATATAATTAATATATATATTTTTAGGAAAAACTATCTTAATAAGAAAAATGGCGCATATTTACTAGATTTATACACACAATTTAGTTCCATCATCAGACAAACACATAATAGTTATCACGTTATTTCCCCGGTGACGAATAACCCACTTAGTCTCGTAAAGGAGGCAGTACTGACGAAATAGAACGGAAATGTGGGTCATTCCCACTCCTGAACAAACCTTTGGTACTATCGTCTTATGAAATAAAGTTTTGATTGAGTTGTTTGTGTATTGATTTATTGTTTTTTAAATAATATTATAAAATTGTTAACTTACACTTTACAGCTATTAATATTACCTATAAAATGTGTTTAATGTCATACTCTGTATTATAAAATATTTATTGAAAACGCGGTTTCATTACCCTCACTCTAATAGACATCGTGCGGTGTTGAAATCCGCCACTAAATAGACAATGTTTTAACACTATGTTGTCTCTGACTACTGTGCATTGCGGGAAAAGGCGTGGCGTTTTTAATTAAAAATGAAAATATACTCACATACAATATATAACGTTCAATAAAGGTAAGTTCATCTAAGCCGCTTTAATAAATTGAATTCGTATATATATTTTATAGTTGGTAAACGTCAATACTGGCACAGTGCCACGGGGATGTTTGCAACATTCGTCTCCTATGAATCGACGCCAGCAGATCGTCATATTTACTCCCGACTCTGACTTGTGTACTTTGTGTACTGAAAACTGTTACGTTATTGCTCTCCTCGATTTATGGACGGCCTAAAGACTGTCAGACTTAGTCTAGTCAATATTTGATCTTCTAATAGAAATTAAAGTTATTTATTTTTTTGCTAATTTCTCAACGAGATGATTATTAGTTCGATTCTAACTCAGAGAAATGAGGAAAGTCTCTCTCCTCAATACTCAATGTCTTAAAAATACGGTACTTATATGGTATTTCCTGCTGCCCTGCTATTTGTATTTAGAATACAGCATGAAACTTAAAATGTTTATATTTTATAAATGATAATAAAACTCATGTGACAATCGAACGAAATTGTCGGGACGCAGTGGCACGAGTCACGATCTAAATGTAAACGTGATTGGTGTGTGGGTTCGATCCCTTCTCGAGGAAATTATTTATTTAATGTTTTCTTTTCCTCACTTTGGCGACGAGGTGAAGAGCGAAGTTAAGTTAAGCCACACACAATTCAAGAACTCGATGGAAAGTGGAAAACGGAGTGTCTTAACACTAATTTCCGTAGTGTATATTGTGTACATATGAAAATAAGAGAAAATTATTTTTACTTTGTTGACACCTGTAACGGGAGGGCGCTTTAACGATAAGTATTAATAGTCTGTTCGTATTCAGCAATTGGTCTGATTCTAAGCGGCGGGGCTCAAATCCCGCTTCGTTCAATTTTTTATACGTTTTTAAATAAGATTTTTTCTTTCCTATGTATGGATTAATACTTTAAAAACAACTAAAATAGTATATCCTACGAAGTGGAAATCGCTTGAACAATCAAATACTTCCATTTATACAGAAATTAAATAAAAATATAGACGAAACGAAACTCAATTTTCTACCATTCACTGGAGTATTATGCAGATAAATTATTCGTCGCATATATGAATATGTAACCACCTGCGACGTTAGCGGTCGCTACGTTCGTTATCTCCTAACTGAATGTTAAATAATCGGCCTAGATTTAGATCGTAGACTGACATTCACTTCTTGACTAACGACGTGATCGCCCCAACAATTGTTATATATCTTCTAGTGTCACGCTGTACTCAGCACATAGTAGGGTGAGCAGAGGGAACCTGGGTACCTAGTATTGAGACACTTTGATCCAAATGAGTGCCGAATTAAGGCTTGTTGAGTACTATTGCTTGTTGAGTAGTGGAGTTCTACGGCGCTCTTTGCGTCATTGCCAGAGCAAAGACATCAAAATATACATAGCTTCTTGCTGTATCCCTAGTGGGGTAGCCAGAAAGAACGGAGTGCCAAATGCTACTGTCTCGAGATGCCTCTTCCGCATCGTCCACTGTCATCAACCTCTTTATACATTCTTTTCACATGACCTTCCTCTAGTATCGTAGATACTTTGTTTTTGAAGGTCAATCAAGATATCCGTCTCTTTCTTTAACCACTATATAATTATAACAATTACAAAAATGATGTTGCAATTGTTTTAAATATTAAAAATTTATTGTATTTACATAGTTATGTATATGAATGTATTTACGAGTATATGTATGTATGTAAATATGTTTTATTCTTAATACAGAAAATATAATTAATTTGTTTAAATAACAAATTTAAAATGTTTTCTTGATAAAAACAAAAAAAGAACGATATCCATATTGGAATCACTAAAATTTACGTTCGTACGTTTTCGCTTATCTAAACGTGTACCAATATGATATTTTATTTTATCTAAAGGCTATTGAAGGTTAGAGACCGTTCGGACCCTTTTCAAGAAAAACTTTTATAAATAGCATACATATGTTGAGAAATACTCAGAATGAATCATTACTTGATATGGATGTTCAAGTTATTATTGATATAATTATGTAAATAGTTGAAACCCACAAACCAGGATAGATTGACCGGAGTAGAGTCGATAATTTACAAAAAATATAGACACAAAGATATTGGTCGGTCTCATTCAAGGCCAAAATATATTCTATCGACAGATAAAGTATATTCTTTTTTTTTCTCCTGTCTTAGACTAAAATACTCAAGATGACCTAATAAAGGTTACTCTTGCAGCAATCACATACATACATTGCGATGTCATAACATTTTTTAACTTTCTCCTTTCCTCTTTCTCCAGAACAATTTAACAGTGCATATAAAAAATGTCAAATACCATGACAGGTAATAATTTTAACAAAGATCAAACATTTTTTCAAATATTCATGATAAAAAAGAACACAAATAAACGACACAAACGGGCCTATCGCTTAGTAGCGTACTGAGAGGGCTAAAATAAATAATATTTTACAATCTGATAAGAGGGCTTATATATAATTCGGACGTAACGTAAAAAAAGGTTGTTCCGTAACGTGGAGTTATTTTGTATGTAATATTTAAATGAGTCTCGTCGGCCCTTACCTGAATAAGCGAGAGGGACGCGATCAGCATTTGTAATTCCAAATGTAGCTGGAACCTTCATTCAGACGTACTCGTATGTATACATGCTTGTGACGGGAAATGTATGTAATATACCAAGAAATTATGTTTTACATCGTCGTCGTAGTAATACAGTACTATAGAGTGTGACTTTAAGCGCAATGGTTGTGGGATTTTTTCCGCTCGGTTATTTTTTTTTCTCTCTAGTAAGAACATAGAGAACGGTATTGAGTTCCGCCGCTCAGCATGTAAGGTGTTACGTGTCCTATTCTAATACTGCTGTGAAGCTAAAAAAAGTATTTATTATGTCAGTTACAACTTAAACTATAACTTATGTTGCATAAAATAATGAATAAAAATAATAAAAATAAATGTGAAAAAAATATTTTTTTTGGCCTATCGTGGTGCAGCGGCACAAGCGTGTGACTGTATCGGACAGGTTGTGGCTTCGATCACTACTCGATGAAATGAAATATTTAATATCTTCAATTTAAATATTTAATGTTTCATTTCTTCGCTTGAGTGTTTTAACACTAGGTTCCCATGTTCCCTTTGCCTACTCTATGTGCCATGTGCGGGATACAGCGTGAAGCTGAGCAAAAATTAAATAATAAGGAATCGAACCCACACCATCGTGTTTACGATCATGCTCTTTGTCGTTATGTCATGACGACAATATTTTGTTTATTAAAGCTCCGATATTACTGAAATATTCTTCCACGTCGCCGCCCGTCATCCCACGCCTCACGGACCTGCCAGTCTAATTAGTGCATGTCCCTACTCGGTGAGATTATGTTGGAGTATATCACTGTTTATAAAAAATAACTACGCAATAAATGAGAGGGGAGCATCTTGACACCAGGTTCCCAGGTTCCCTCTTTCTACTTCCCGACGTGTGGTCCCTTCATATTTTGCCTCGCCCATTGTTATCCATCTCTTCATACATGTCCTCAGAGGTCCTCGTGTTCTTTACGTGATCGTTTTATCTGAGTTGATTCAATCAATTTATATATTTACGAAAACAAAAAAAATATCAAAGGGTAAAAATAAGGGGTTTTATTATACTTAATAATACGCTGTTAACTTTTTAACTTTGTCGCTTTATCCATTCATATAACGGCTTCGTAAAGATAATTTTATCGAAACACACCGCCATTCACCGACAGATATCGTCACCGCAGGTTTCAAAGGCCATAATTACATACAAGGGAAATATTTTAAAGAACAGCAGTAACATACAAAAACGGAATGACACTACTTCTTCTTCTTGACATTTACCTTGAGAATGAGATAAAGCTACTATATCTGTCCATATATAATTATTTCGTTATTAAGTGACAGAAAGATTTCCATTTGTTATGAAAGTATTTGATTTAGAAAGTTGAAAGTTATGTCGGTAGGTAAATAAGTGTACGGGTGTAACGGGAGCATTTTAAGTTCACGCAAACAAAGTTACGGGTACAAGTAGTATCACAAATACATAAAAGAAATGGACTAAAACAATAATAACACCTGCGTCAAAGCAATACTAAAGTCAACGCACGGCGGTGACAGCGGCGCGCCGCAGCGCTGCGGTCTGCTACCAACGCGCTACGCTGAGTGTTATTTAACTGATCACCTTAGGTATTAGTGTTGTTAATTACCTCATTAATACTGCTGTTTATTGCAAGCTTTATTTGGCTTGCCGCGTCTGTAGGGGTGTGAAGTCTTGTAAGCTCAATTTGATCTACTTCCTGATTTGTATCCGGTTGAATTGAAATTTGAATTATGACTTCTGATTGAAGACAAAAATATGAAGTACAACCCACTTTATATGGATATCAAATGAACGGGATTCATTTGTTAAATACAAAACACCATGAAAAAAACATTTAGAAACGAATTAAGAAAACTAAATTAAGAAGTCGATTTGTCTCGTTAAAGAGTCCGCTGATAAATTATATCGAGCACCTTAATATGGAGAGCTGGTAAAACATAATAAACATGCCATCGTGTTTCTTTTAGCTTCACCCTGGATCCCACACGTAGTAGGGCAGACAGAGTTCCTGGAAATCCTAATCTCAAGACACGCTGTTCCTCGCTTTTCACCGAGTACGCTTTATCGTTTCGCACACAGCGCCTTTAAATAGCAGATGTTGAGATATAAAATTGAATAATAAAATTAATTATAGAAACTTGCTTAAAAATAAAATTTTATTTAAAATTAAAATAATAATTTATAAAATTGCAAAAAATTGTGGCGCGTATAAAACAGAGAAAAGTATAACAAATAAAGAGTACTAATAATTTTCATGCGCGATACAAGTAGTAATACTTTAAAATATTCAGAAAGAATCTTGAGTACTTGTTACATTTCTTTCGTAATGAATTCTAAATTCTATTTGTTTTCGCACAAATTAGGACCAAACAGTTACAGTAATTGTGTATACCAACATTACACACTCTGTCCATCCTAGATTCTTGAATATTCACAAGCCGTTCCTTTAGCATTTAATGTTTGCTGTAAAATCCGTTTATAAAAAAATGTACAGATACTATTTTAAAGATTCTAGTCGCGCGAAATTGTTGTAAACAACCGTTTTAATTAATTGGCTTATCTTTTCTTTTATTTTATTATTAGTAGAAAACTAAGTTAAGTAGATTAATTATATAATACAATAGTATAAATACATTTGTTGTTGCTACAACGGCCTCAAATATTGTTGCAGTAAAACCACTTGTGTTAGGGTCGGTGCTGGGCTCGGTTTCTATTCCGTGGAATATTTTTTTCTTTCATTGTCAGTGTAATTCAATGCTTAAGAGTTATAAACAGTATACTATGCTCTACGTTAGTCAATAACTTTCTACTGCATTATATCGGCACTAATTATACTTCAACGCACCCAAAGGTCTATCTATCGATCTATCTCTTTTTTTATACTCCACATAGACTCTATATAAACACTGCAATGTGTTAACTATTTGTGTACACCCAGTGTGGTACAAGCTTTATGAGATGAGAACAAAAATATATTATTTTAGTCACACTAGTAACAACACACACTGCGCTAAGCTTGGACTCGCTCAGCGCGCAATATTTTAAAAATTGGGTGGATCGTGATGAAGAGAGCGTCTTGTTACAGGTGATGTAAAAAAGAATATTAATAAGCCTCAGATCTATGTGTATAACTTGTAACTTAATATATGTCACGCAGGAGACAGCAGTAAGACGTAAACACCAGCGGGAAGAGTTATAGTGTTGTTTTCAGTGAACTTCCCGGAGTGGCCTTCACGTGTTAGTTATGTTCTCTGTTTACAACACTATTTGTTTCATATTATTTGAAGTGTTTGTTACTAGTTTTTTTTGTATACGTTGTGACGCTTAAAAGGTGTACATAATAAAAGTATTCTTTAATTAAGAAGGGTACATATCTAAACCTTATCGAGTTTGTAAACGGGATAATTGTGGGGTTCGATTCCCAGTAAAGAAAATTATTAATTTTATTTAATTATGACGAAGTGCAGTGTTAAGTTTCGAATACTAACACGTAATGTAGTGCCATCATGGTACAGGAGCTCTAGTGTGTGACGTGAATGTGGCGGTTATGAGATAACTCCCTTTCTGATGAAATATATAATTAACATTTTCGTTCCTACGGTTTCATAGCAATACAAAACGTGGCGTGAAGTTCCGCCATTCAATTGTGTAGTGAAACGTTTCAAGAATTTGGGTGAAAGTAGGGAACGATAGTGTCTTCATACAAGCGACGTTAGATTCTAAGTGCCTTTTTTTATGGAAAAGACGCGGCAAACGAAATTACGGGTCTATAAGGTGTATGGGCACTGGGGCCCGGCATTACAAAATTCAAAACGCAGTGGCCAAAGCCACTACTTAACGCCAGTTTTAAATGCCGGGGGTGGTAATAATCCGGTCGAGTCTGCCTATGCCTGTTGCCATTGCCGACAACTTTGTGACTCTCCGACACGTACTTTAGTCGCCTCTTACGACACCATCAGTACCAGGATGATCATATTCTAAGCCGGATTAGCACGGCTGCTATGTGCATGGTAAAATGAGAATCAAACCTTTTTGTAGCTTCGGCTGCAGCGTGAAGCTACAAAAAGGTTTGATTGTCATTTTACCATTCAGTTACTTAATACTTTACTTTGATGTTCCGTACCTCTCCATCTACGAGTATAAGCAAGCTCTCGAGCTGTACCTCGTCGAGAGCCGCCGGGAGCCGCGGGGTATATTTTATTAGAAAAACTCAATTTCTTTTGACAAATTACAACAGTCATTGTAACTGAAGCAGAGGGACGGCGCGGGCCGGCGGTGGGGCGAGGAGTACTGTTAACTTAAAAATGTTTACAATTTTAAAATGGAGATTTATTTTATCTTATTTTATACATTTATAAATGACTTGCCTGCACGCTGTTACGCCGCTCGCCCGCTTATACTTGTAATATTACAAAAATGTTTATATACATTGTAGCCTGTGTGTTATTGTAGTGTGTAAGCTATATAATTCTAAAGTCTCATCCAAATCCGTTTAGTCGTTTTTTCAAGAAAATGGAAAAAATATCCCTTCTCGCAAACTTTTACATTTACTCGTTTAATAATAGTACGATAGGGAATGCGTCTTTATTTTTTGGCAAACTAAAATCTTTGATTTATATACATATTAAAGGAAAGTCTAATATTTTTTTTTATGGAAATGAAACGGCAAACGAGCGTGCATCACCTGATGGTAAGTGATCACGGCCCCGTGTAGCACCAGAGGAGCTACAGGAGCGTTGCCGGTCTGTAAGGTGTATGGGCACCGGGGCCCGGCATTACCCAATGCGAAACGCAGTGGTCAAAGCTACCACTTAACGCCGGTTTTAAATGCCGGGGGTGGTAACAATCCGGTCGAGTCTGCCCATTCGTGTTGCCATTGCTGACAACGTGACTCTCCCACACGTACTTTAGTCGCCTCTTACGATACCATTAGTACCAGGGTGATCCTATTATAAGCCGGAATCACTCGGTGAATAATAATAAAAAACATAAAGTGTAACATAATGTTCAGTTCAGAAATTTAATTAATATAAAGTAAATAAATATCGGCGGCTCGCATCGAGGGACCCATTACTTCGCACGCGCTGACACGCTTTGTGATCATGTATGTTTTTGGATTGAAAAATTATTATTTGTGTATATCGTATATTGGAGAAGTCGAATATGTATAATAAACTTCAAGATAGATAGTATAAAATATCAGATTTTTAATATTTGTTTAAATGCACTTAACCTGTTATTTTGTATTTTCACGTGTTTTATTCCATAACAAACTATTAAATGTTGATGAAACAATCTGATTAGTAATTTAATTTATGACGCCAGAAGTCCCATTTAAGGGAAAAAATTATATGTGAAAAAGTATAGGTATGTGTAAAATATTTGTATATATGGTATATGTTGATCTGTACGATGCTGTTGTAATAAGGCCGCGGGCGCGAGCTCGCGTTAACTTTGTGATACTCACGTGTGTTGCAAACTTTACTATACTTCTTAATTAACGCTTATGTCAGGTAAATTTCAAAGGAAATGTCATAAAAATATACAAATAAATATAGCGTCAAGTACACTATATTAACTTATATATTTCTATACTTGCAGCGATGCCAGCATTGTGAAATGAAAATAACTATAAGTTAAGCTAACTACAACTAGGTTCCCAGGTTCCCTCTAGATGCGTGATAACATCGTGGTTTTAAAAAATAATAAGTTATAAGAATGGGAATGTCAAGTTTTTTCTCAATACGAACCAGTCATTCTCGTAGTTCAAATGGCACACTCGGAACGCCATAATTAAAGAACTAAACTGAACTGAATTTTCTGACATTTAAGCAATCAACCAATGAAATGCTCCAACTTTACAATATTAGTAACTGCAGAAGAAATTTAAATTCAATTTAAAATATGCCTAGTGAGTATAAAAACATTGAATATTTTACATTCTTCGTAAACAATATTTTGCATTTTAGAAAAGGCTGACTTGTGAAAATAGAAATTATTTTATAAGAAATATGCAGAAGTTCATCGTAGCATAGAACAAAGTTTCGGTTCAATTTTATACCCTTGTATTATAAGTTAAAAACACACCTTTATTTTATAAGTTTCGAAGCTCAAGTGCCACAGATTCACATTTGTAAAGATCATATGGTGATGATGTCTGCAAATTACTTTTAACGTCCGTGAGCCTGTGTGTCATCAGCGTCATGAAATACTAATTAATACTGGCGATACATTCTTTGTATATGAATATTGTTCTATTAATAGCGTATTTTAATTTTATTTAGGATAGTAACTACGTCTTATTGTGCTGGATAAAAGTTTATTTAGCTAAGACAAAGCGAATTTAGTGCAATAGAGCTCTGTCTGCCTCGAGCAAGTTTGTTAAGAACTTTTCTTCGTGGGTAGAATTTTTATATGTTGTATTTGACCTTTTAATTTCATATTAAAGTATATTATAGCCAAAAGATATATACTTTTACTCATTTGTAATAAAATTGTCAAACTGTGGGTGTTTTGAATAAAAAGTCGGCAATTAACAGTATTAATAAGTGAGGCCTGTCGTGGCGCAGGGCACAAGCGAACGACTTGCGCTTTTGTTTTTCTTTGATAGATAGGAACAAATACAATTTGACATATTAATGCTTATTTAATTATTATTGTATTTGAACGTCGCTTAATATTGTACATAAAGTTATAGCAGCTCAGAACTTTTTCCCACTTAGCAGGGAGGACTACGCAGGTTTACACATTCTTCAACATTTTTTAAGATGTAAGTTTGGTTGCGGTCGGTACTTAACATCGCACTTTGTTGTTTTATCATATCGAGAAACTTAAAATAATTAGTTCCATCGAATGGAAATTGAACCCAAATCCTTCGTGTTTACTACCATATCCTTTGCTACTATACCTTGACGGCTTCGACGTATATAAATATTCTACAAACATAAAAAAAATAACGAACTCAAGACCCCTCCTACGCCTCCTGATCGTAACAACCACTGGCCCATAAGGGGCATTGTAAGTGAAACTATCATTAAACTATCGTAGTAATTTTAATAAGTCCCCTGCGTATGAAAGCTAATTAACCTTTGAACTAACATAGAAGTTAATCTCAGCGAACAATCTGATATCGATAAAATAAGCGTATGAGTTTATCTTGAACGAACGTGAATATTTAGGGCGACGATTTCTTAATCGCCTCGCGTACTGCCCTGGATTCTTGCAGAATGAGCTTACTGTATCTGGTCCTCTGGTGTGGGGTGTTTAAGACTTTAATTTTTTAAAGTTTTTTAAGAGAGAGTCCCAGGTGGTAGAAAGCTTCCTGCTTGATACAAGCCCATTCTTGGCATCGGGGATGTTTTCCTTCACCCTAACACCGATGCTTCCCTTTGTTTGGCCTATATATGATAAGCCACAGTCACAATTAAGTTTGTATACACCTGCACACTGCAAAGGAATATTACTTTTCACTGGTTTCAAGAATTGGCTCACTTTCTTGTTAGGCTTAAATATAGTTTTAATATAAGCTCTTCTTAATATGTTGCCGGCCCTGTATGTAACCCTCTTCACATATGGTAAAAGTGCTGGCTGCCTCTCAACTGTGGGTGGCTTGTTGGTCTTCTGACAACGCTAGCGGGGAACTGGCAGCTTGTTCTGATGAAGGGCAGTGATGAAGGGCAGCCAACGGTAGATAACTGTTTAAACTGATGGTGAGATTCACCTTTGAGGTATCTATTGGTGTGCATGGGTTTTTTTATACTGTGTGGCCTTTTTTGTCATTAGGATTCTTTATGACTAAAACATCAAGAAAAGCTAAAGAATCATTTGCCTGTAATTCTATTGTAAACTGAATATTATTATTAATAGAATTAAGGTGGTTTAAGAAAATATAAACATTGTCCGTAGGTAAAATTGTGAAGGTTCTATAGGCATGTCATTTTCCTTTAGCTTCCGCTTGACGATCCTGATGCAGTCTTTAACAGGAATACTGGTAAACAGCGACTGGACATCAAAACTGACCATGGTTTCATTGCGAGCTAACTTAAGGTCTTTCAGTCCGCTAACAAAATAGTAAGAATCCCTGACATAAGATGTTGTGTGGCCACGCAGTGGAGAGAGTACTTTCGCGACGTGTTGACACAGTTTATACGTCGGTGTATCGATTTGGCTCACTATTGGACGAAGAGGTACATCTTTTTTGTGTATTTTGGGTAACCCATACAACTTTGGAGGTTTTACACATTTCGTGCCGAGAGATTTAATGTCGAGATTTATTGATTTTGCGTGTGTTTTAATTATCGGATGTCTTTTTAAGTATTTTTGTTGTAGGGTCTTTGTCAACAATTTTATAGGTTTTTGGATCCGATAATAATAATGACATGTTTTGTATATACTCGTCGGTGTCTAGTATAACCGTCGCTTTACGTTTATCGGCTTAGAGAAGTGTTATTTCATTGTGTTTACTACGGCGCAGTAAGGCAGATGTATCCTGACGGATAGCTTCTGAATCTTTCTTCAAAATCTGGTTTTTATATAGACAGTCCTCTACGTTTGTTATTATTTCCTGGAAAAGTATTTTTCTAGGCGCCGGTGAAAAGATAAAACCTTTATTTAATATCTAAATAATCGTCAGGTTTCCTAAAATATTTAGAATTCAATATACGATTAATCCGTTTAAAATTGTTTACTTTAAAATAATTAAAAATGTTTTACAAAGTGTACAATTAATATACTTACAAGTATGTATACTTTAGTTTAGTTCTAGCGACGTTACCGTTGTTCTAGTTTAATCTAAATCACTTTGCAAATATCACGTTATTATGCATAGATTTTCTGTAATAATCATATATAAACTTCTGACAGTGATATGTTATAAGATAATAAAATGATAATATATAATTATATATTCCAATATTCTATTAAATGATTTACTTGTAAAGTACGAAAATCTTAGAAAGACATTAAATAATCGAGCTAAGGGTTATTCAAATCCTTTAACTTTTTTTAGATCAATTAAAGCACTCCTTTTTTTTATTTCACGCTTTATCCTGCACATAGTTAGCTATGCAGAAATACCCTTGGAATCTGTTAAGATAATCCGTTCAACACTTTCGTATTTGTGTGCCTTAAATATAAAAACTTCTATAATTATATTCAAAATTTCAAAGTATATGTAAACTATACTAAGCTAATTTTCAGTTAACAAAGTAGCAATTTTACATAAAGTAAAAAAATGGTAAAAATCATTATAATATTTAATATCTGTAACTGGAACCGTCGCTCCGTGAACTCTTCGTGTTCATTTAATATTTCATATAGACTACAGTCAGATACTCCAATGTTATAATTACCTGAGAGACGGTAGACACTCGACGTGCCGCCGTTAATTAGTGCCGACGTCTCACAAAAGGTATTAATTTCATTATATATTTAAAGTTATATAATTTCACTTACAAATTGTAACTTTCTTCTTTAACTTTACGCTTTATCTCGCTCACCGTCCCGCTATGTTTGGGGAAAAAGGAACTTAGGAACCTAGTGTTAAGATAGTCCGTTTACAATAAGACCCTACCATTCTTCAGTTTGCGCCGAAAGTAAGGCATTATGTTAATTGGTGGATTTCAACGCCGCGCTTTGTCTATTTACCAGACCGAGGAAAGGAAAATATCAATCATTTCATTTTTTCGAGTAGAAGTCAAAAAAAAAACCTATCGCGTTCACAGTCGCACTTCTGTGTTCTTGCACTTTGACAGTTCTCAAATTGCTTTTAATTAAAGCTCAAGCTAAAATAATAGTTGAAAAAAGTAAACAACGCGCTTTTGAGAAAAACATAACTAAAAATCAATTTAAAGCATTTTTTTTATTTTAATTAAGTATAGATACAAAAGATGTGCTGAATGTTACAAAAGCTCACTTAAAACGTACATCCTACTTTTGTTTTTATAGTTTTTAAATTTCCTTAGCTGTACACTGTATGCTAAAGAAATTTTGTGTTCGACTCCCCATTTTCCGCTTAGTTGTAAAACTTTGCGTATTAAGAAGCGAAATTAAAAGTCAGAAGTGATGCCACTGCACCGGAACGTAATATAATGTAAAACTGTGCTATGTCTTAAAGCATAGTGATTTTACATTATAAAAATAATAATATTTAAAAAGTAATTTTCAAGTACAATTTTTGATTATTAACTAGCTAATAATTATTAGTTAGTTAATAATTAAAAGTAGGTGATAACAGTATGTCCATATGCTGTAAAGAGACATTGTATAGTGGAATATACCGCTGCTGTTAACGGAGCGAGAAAATTTTAATAATTAATTTTCCCAAGTCAGAATGTTAAACCTACAACCATCGTATTGACAGTAAGACGTTTCGAAGTTGATATATCATATACACATATATACATAAAAATCCGTTTAAGACAAAGCACTTGAATAAAAAAAGTAAACTTTTCTGGAACACATACTTACGAGTACATATGAAATAAGTTAAACGAGTCCTTGTTCTCGGTACAACAGTTTGAAAGCACTTTACAGTAAGCGCAAAAGCCTAGCGAGTTTTTATTTCAGTCTTATGAGGAACTAAATAATTAATGACAGAATAAACAATTCAGTGTATTTTGTTTACTAGCCCCCGACGCAAAGAGACAAGTTAAATTAAAAACATCCCCCGATGTTTAAGTTTACCTTGTCTGTTAGTCTGTCCGTGACACCGTAGCTACTAGCTTCTCTACTTCCCATAAGGAACGGAGAGATAGGTTCCCACTAGGTTCCCTGTGCCTACCCTGCTTTATAGAGGATACAGCGAGAAACTTTTATTATTGTAGGTATTAGACGTAATTGTGTTCGATAACAGCGTGAAGTAGACGTAATTACCAGATACATTAGCAATCTGGACACGCGCGGCGTTCAAACTAGGATTCCACTTTGGTTGATCTTATTGAGGGACTCCAACAAACTTTGTGCTGTGAACTGAATATCGATGAAAATATATTACGTTACTGAGAAAATATTATAAATTTTTCTCTTGGCGTATAATGAAAGAGTTTTTTTTTGTATGGATAACGATTAATCATAACAGCTCAACGAAGAAATAAATGTTTAAATAATATTATTTAGATTTATCATTTTAGCAAAAATAAATTTGAAGTCACAAGCTACTAGTGATAACTTCATGTTATAAAAAAAAATCAAGTTCGAATTCAGATTTGATCACTGATAGTTCTGTGGCAATTACATTATTTGACATTCCGTATTTATTACACATCAACAGGTCAACCAGGAGTACAACTTGTAAACGTTGACAAATTTATGGTTGCGGATGTATACACTCATTTTGCATAGAATTAACTTTAAATTAAATTACTCGACTACGGCAAAGACCGAGAGGAGTGTTATGTTTCTTTGAAAACCAGCGAACCGATATTGACAAATGATATATACGTCGTTGAATTGGTCACGATGACACGAATGTCACCGGAAATTAATCTGGTTAAACCTTGTAGGGTTTTTAGTTTTGTTTATTTTCGGAATGATTTATCTTTTACTCATTTACCAAATTCCATAATTCTTCAAGAAGAGCTTAAAAGTTTTCATTGCGTGTCAAATTTTAAATAGAATGCGGCAAAAAGTGGTGCATTTTAACCTTAAAACTTTTTTATTCTGAATTCTAAGAGCTTATTAAGTTTGAGTTGTGTTGATCTAAGGGGGTCTAGATCTGGTATGAACAGCTTGATTGCTTCACGCGATCTTGTGGAAAACTGACTTGTCAGACGTACAGTTAGATGAAGTGTATCACCTATCTGTAAAGATACAGATATACAAATACTTGCAAATACATCCAGAGCAGTACGAAATCAAATTAACAAATCGTTGGCGGTAGTTTGATACAATAATTATGTCAAATGACGGATGAATGACTATTTATTTACAAATAAATTATATTATAAAAACATCCAAAGTAAATTTCAGATAAAGTGTTCAAAAGGCTTTTATAATCCGAGTAACAGCTATCAAATACCAAGAGATAATAGATAAGATAAGTAAACCTCCCTTGCGGCGGATGTCCGGGATCTCGTGCTCCTGATCTGACGGTTACCTGACGATATTCGCACGAGGTTAAACATTAACTACCTACTGGGTTTATTTAAGTACTTAAATTTATGTTTATTGTGTTAGGTCGTTGTTGTTTAATGGGAGAGATTATGATTGTAATCAATGAAAATAGCATCCATCCCCAATCGGAAGATTTTAATTTCGTGTATCATTTCGACATACCAGTTTATGTAACCAATAAAACGAAAATAATCCACGGTTTCAGACCAGAGTGAAGAGCTTATTAAGTTTGAGTTGTGTTGATACTCATATAGTTATGGCGCATGAAGTTACAAACATGACTCTACATTTTCGACATCGCCAGTCATTGTCTTGGTAATATTTTACACGAACATATTTTTTTGTGGGATTTAATATATCAACAATTTTGTACTTTTATATTCAAATTAGCAGCTTCTTGGTGTTCCCGTAAGTAACCGTGATAGAAACCTAGATTTAAAATATTCCTTTACCAATTTTTCGTCCAATCTGCGGAACAATGCATAATGAGTAGCGAAACTCAACGCCATACTTTGTCCATCGAAGAAAAAATTTAAATAAATTTATATATAACAATTCTATTGAGTGAGAATAGTATCTGCAATCATCACATTTATAGTCAAACGCTATCAACTGCTGAACGACACGTCCTCTATATATACAAAATTGTCATCACACATATTTTAATATATCTAAAAACACATATTTCACCACATCTAAAATAAGAAATAACCTAATAAAATTAAAAAATTACAAAAACTTCAAACCTAAAATATCACTACCTCATCTAAGCAAAATGCATGTAACTCTTAAGGCATAGGTAACAACCATCGCTATCAATAATGCTCTTCAATAAAACAACCCACTTAAATCGGTTCATTTCCACAGTTCGTACAGCCAAATAGACAGATAGATCAAATTTATAACACCCTTTTTTAAAGTTGGGATGTTAAAAAGTGTGGAATATGAATTGTCTTAACACTAAATTGGCTCTGCTTTCGCTAAATAAACTTTTATCCAGTAAAATAAGAGATACATACCACCAGGCCACTATACATAGAATGGGTGATACCACTGTTAATTAGTATTTCATGACGCTTATAACACACAGGCTCAAGGTCGTAGAAAGTAATTTGCAGACATCATCACCACATGATCATTACAAAGCTTTTATGTGTTTTTTAATTTATAGCATAAAGGTATAAAATTGAACCTGAAATTTATTCTGTGCTACGATGAACTTCTGCATATTTCTAAATGTAAATTTATAAATGTTCACTTATTCTGATTTGATCAAGTCAGCCTTTTCTAAAATGCAAAATATTGTCTGCAAAGAATGTAAAATATTCAATGTTTTTATACTCAATAAGCATATTTAAATTGAATTTCTTCTGTAGTTACTAATATTATAAAGTTGGAAAATTTCATTGGTTGAATGCTTAAATGTCAGTAAATTCAGTTCTGTTTAGTTTTTTAATTATGGCGTGCCATTTGAACTACGAGAATTACTGGTTCGTATTGAGAAAAAACTTGACATTCCCATTCTTATAACTTATTATTTTTTAGATTCACGATGTTATTACGGATATAGAGGGAACCTGGGAACCTAGTTACAGCTTAACTTATAGTTATTTTCATTTGACAATGCTCACATCGCTGCAAGTAAAAACTTGTGGTAAATTATTTACAATATCAATAAAAATATATACATAAATATAGTGTAGTCGACGCTATATTTATTTGTATATTTTTATAGCATTTCCTTTGATATTTACCTGACATAAGCGTTAATTAAGAAGTATAGTAAAGTTTGCAACACACGTGAGTATCACAAAGTTAACGCGAGCTCGCGCCCGCGGCCTTATTACAACAGCATCGTACAGATCAACATATAACATATATACAGATATTATATCCATATAACGCAGACTTGTATTTATTTATAAGGGTCATTTTTACCCTTAAATGGGACTTCTGGCGTCATACATAACAATTAATAGCTTAATAAATTGGGTACAAACATTTAATAATTAAAAATGGGGGAATGGAATATTGCATATTCTTCACTCTGGTAACAAGGCTAAGCGCGGTAGTAAGTTCCACTTGAAATGCAACGCATCAAACTTCGGCGTAAGGAATATATTCATCAGCAGCAAAACTTCCATAAAATAAAGGCCTTCTTTCCTGATAAACACTTTGTGACGTCAAGTTGAATTTCAAGCTGCTGCAGTTACACGCTGGAGATAAAAAGAAGGGATAATTTCATTTCATTTCATGGTGTGCCAGGACAAAAATCCGAATATATAAAAAGAAGCATTACTAGATCTCAACTATATCAGTTTTTGGTACTAAATTGCTTTGCGTACTGCCCTGGATTCTTGCAAAATGAGCTCACCGTATCTAGTCCTCCAGTGTGGCGTGTTTGAGACTTTAAAATTAGGATTTTATTTTTTATTTTATTAGGGAAACAAACAGAGCATGTTACACACAAACATCAAAATAATATAAAATTCTAAACAATCCAACAAAGTTTCCACACAAAAAAAAATTAAAAAAAGAAAACACATAAAGAGCAAATAGATACAAGTTAAGCAGATAGTGAAAATTACAAATAAATTAAAAATACTAGTTTACAAAGACATAATAAAATATAATATAAATCAAATATATGTAATTGCTTTACTTAAAAAATAATGGTGTTATTTAAACTTTTCATTAACTCTTTTTTAAAAACAATATTGTTGCTGGCTGCAAATATATCAATTTGAGTAAATACTTTACTTTAACTTGCGCAGGCTCGATTAACAAAGATATTTTGTGCATGCTTACTTCTATTAATTTGTAATTAAATAAAAGTTGGTTCAGGTTTTAGGTTTCCGTGGGCATCTGAAATTAATACAATGCGAGGCTATTGAAATAGAAAAAAAAACAAGATGTTTTTGTATTCTAAAAGTTCAAGATATTCTATAGGCATGTTGTTCAGCTAGAGTAGAACAACATGCCTATAGAATATCTTGAACTTTTAGAACACTACCTCACATCTGGATATCTAGAATTCAATCAAGAATTCTATTTACAACTCAACCAATACATTAGGTTTTATAAACCCCACATACTCGCTAGGGAGAATAGATATATCCCTAGAATGATTCGCGAGGCTATTGAAATACAAAAATATCCTAATTTCAATAGAGAAGATGGTTGAAAACTTTCTACCACCTGGGACCTGGGTCTCCAACACACCACACCAGAGGACCAGATAAAGTAAGCTCATTCTGCAAGAATCCAGCGCAGTACGCGAGGCAATTAAGGAACCGTTGGCGGTAGTTTGATATAATAGTTGTATCAACTGTCAGACGAATGCCACCTCAGTCTACCCGTGACCACGGACTACTGTAAAGTGTTCGAAACGTCGGATTTCCAAAAACGTTAATCAAACAATATAAGCTATTAATCCTGTTAAAATTGTTTCATTTAAAAGGTGTAACAATCGCGAAAATCAAAAATACTATTTTGCGACTTCCATTCCATTTAGAGAATTAGTTAAGAACATGGGTGCAACTTTGGACCAGCATTTGGTCTTGTGGATCACAAATAAGAGAGTTAAGTAAAAAGGTATTCTTTTGTATATACGTCTGTTTAACTCACTATTATTACCAATTCTTGATTATGCTGATATTATTATCTATGAATATGTGTATTTAAAGATAAAAAATATTTCTATATATCTTAATAAAATTCAAAAAATTTCGGAAGGTTTAAGAGACCAGAAGACTTAAAATAATTAAAGAGAAAGGGATTTTTCTTTAATCCTTTTAAAACTCCTTATCTGAAGCAACAATTCAAGTTTCATGATGACGTCTACTTACTCTCCCTCCCCAGCGCACCCAGAACATCTTTTACTTGACGTTTCTCTTCACTCTTCTTCATTATTGTTAATTCCTGTACTATTAAAAATCTCCAAATATGGAGTTATTTAAAAATTGAGATTAGACATTCCATAAGTTCATAAATAATAAAA